>ONZH01005154.1:0-48913 GCA_900303285.1 Rhinella marina | reverse complement strand
TGGAGGAAGAGGAGGAGTAGGAGGAGTAGAGAAGAGGAATCGGATACATAAGTAATGTTAATCTTTAGCTGCTTTCCCCCGGAGGAGATTTGAATTCCGGTGAAATCCAGGCTTTGTTCATTTTAATAAGCGTCAGCCTGTCAGTTGACAGGCGTGTACGCTTATCGGTGATGACGCCACCAGCTGCACTGAATACCCGCTCTGACAACACGCTAGCGGCAGGGCAGGCCAGCACCTCCAAGGAGTACAACACGAGTTCAGGCCAGCTTTGAAACCGAGTAGTTGTGATCACGCAGGACGTTGGTATGGTCAGCTAGGTACTCCCTCACCATCTTTCTGTAAAGCTCACCCCTACTCTGCCGAGACTGGGGGACAGGTGACAGTGTCTTGCTGGAGCGACATAAAACTGGCAAAGGCCTTGGAGAGCGTTCCCCTGCCAGTGCTGGACAAGCTGCCTGCTCGCTTCCTCTCCCCCACTACTTGGCCCACAGAACCATGCCCTCTGCCGCTAGTGGCGTCAGATGGGAAGGATTGTTTCAGCTTGTGTACCAGGGCCTGTTGATATTGATTCACTCTCATACTCCTTTCCTCTATAGGGATGAGAGTGTAAAGGTTCTGCTTGTACTGTGGGTCCAGGAGAGTGAACACCCAGTAATCGGTGTTTGAAAAAATGCCTCACGGGATAGGCAGCCTAACATGAAGTCTGTCATGTGCGCCAGAGTCCCCTCTCCTCACTGGACTGACTCTCCATTTCCTCCTACTACTCCAAGTCCTCCTCTTCAGCCCATACACGCTCAAGAGTTTAGAAGGACTGAGCACTGGTACCCTTTTCTGTCTCGCCGACATTCTCCTCCTCTTCCTCCTCATTCTCATCCCCCTCCTCCGATACGCGTTGAGAAACAAACCGGAGGGTGCTCTGGCTATCAAGTGATGTATCTTCCTCCATCATCTCTTGTGACAAGCGCAAAGCATCCGACTTCATGATGAGCAGTGAGCTTTTCAACAGGCAAAGCAGAGGGATGGTGAGGCTGATAATGGCGGCATCGCCACTGACCATCTATGTTGACTCCTCAAAGTTGGTCAACACCTGGCAGATATCAGACATCCAAGTCCACTCCTCATTGTAGACTTGAGGAATCTGAGAGACCTGACTACCAGTTCTGGAGGAAGTTGACATCTGGCAGTCTACAATCGCTCTGCGCTGCTGGTAAACTCTGGATAACATGTTTAATGTCGAATTCCATCTTGTGGGCACGTCGCACAACAGTCGGTGAGCGGGCAGTTGTAGGCGGCGCTGTGCTGCCCTGAGAGTGGCAGCATCTGTGGTCGACTTGCGGAAATGCGCACAGATGCGGCACACTTTGGTGAGCAAATCAGACAGATTGGGGTATGTTTTGAGGAACCGCTGAACTATGAGATTGAACACGTGGGCCAGGCATGGCACATGTGTCAGTCTGCCGAGTTGCAGAGCCGCCACCAGGTTACGCCCGTTGTCACACACAACCATGCCTGGCTTGAGGTTCAGCCACAGATCGGTCTGCGCCGTGATGCCCTGTAACAGCTCTTGGGCGGTGTGCCTTTTGTCACCTAAGCTCAGCAGTTTGAGCACCGCCTGCTGGCGCTACCCACGGCACTGCTGCTGCGCCTAGAGCTACCGACTGAAGGCACCGTGCCCACGGATGGTAATTCAGAGGAGGAGGAGGAGGGGTCGGAGGAGGAGGCATAGTACATCTGAGAGACCGTGACCGAGGTAGGCCCCGCAATCCTTGGTGTGGGAAGCACATGAGCGGCCCCAGGGTAATTCTCGGTCCCAGCCTCCACCAAGTTAACCCAATGTGCCGTCAGTGAGATATAGTGTCCCTGCCCGGCAGCACTTGTCCACGTGTCCGTGGTTAGGTGGACCTTCTCAGAAACAGCGTTGGTCAGGGCACGGATGATGTTCTGTGACACGTGCTGGTGTAGGGATGGGACAGCACATCGGGAAAAATAGTGGCGGGTGGGGACCGAATACCGAGGGGCAGCCACCGCCATGAGATTGCGAAAGGCCTCGGTCTCTACCAGCCTATAGGGCAGCATCTCCAGGCTCAGCAATTTGGAGATGTGGACGTTGAGGGCTTGGGCATGTGGGTGGGTGGAACTGTATTTCCTCTTGCGCTCCAGCGTCTGCTGTAAAGACAGCTGAACACTGCTTAGGGACACATTGGTGGACGCTGTGGAGGATCGTGGATGCGAAGGTGTGGTTTTCCGGCGGGAGGCGCTCGTGCCGGGGTCCTGGGCAGGGGGTTGACTAGCAGAGGCAGCGAGTGACACAGGGGAAGGAGCAGTGGTGTGACCCGCAGGAGGTGGACGGCCTTCGTTCCATTGAGTGGGGTGTTTAGCACTCATATGCCTGCGCATGCTGGTGGTGGTTAGGCTAGTAGTGGTGGCACCCCTGCTGATCCTGGTGTGGCACAAGTTGCACACCACAGTCCGTCGGTCATCCTCACTTTCTTTAAAGAACCTCCAGACTTGCGAACATCTAGACCTCGCCACGGAAGCTTCACTACGTGAAACAGTTGCTGCTGATGCACCAGCTCTGGCCCTGCTTCTCCCTCTGGCCACACCACTGCCTCTTCCAACCTCTTCTGGTGCAGCACTCGCCTCCACCACAGAAGCACTGTCTTCACTCGGCTTATCAACCCAGCTTGGGTCAGTCACCTCGTCATCCTCCGATTCCTCAGTCTGCTCCCCCTTCGGACTTTCTGCCCTGACAACAACTTCACCACTTTCTGACAACCGTGTCTCCTCATCGTCCGACACCTCTTTACACACTTCTTCCACTAAGTCAACATTGTCATCATCATCACCCAAAGACTGCGACAGTTGGAAAACTTGGGCATCGGGAAAGAGGTCAGCAGCAACCTGAGAAGTGGTTTGTGACTCTTGGAAGGGTCCAGAAAACAGTTCCTCAGAGTATGCCGGATCGCATTCCAAATTTTCCTGGGAGGTGGCAGACTGGGGGGAAGGAGGTTGAAGTGGAGGAGCCAGAGGAGTGCTCCCATGGGTAACGTGGGTGGACTGCGTGGAAGACTGACTGGTGGACAAATTACTTGAAGCATTGTCCGCAATCCACAACATCACCTGTTCGCACTGTTGTGGTTTCAACAGTCCTCTACCACGTGTCCCTGTAAGTTGAGACATGAAGCTAGGGAGTGTAGCTCTGCGGCGTTCCCCTGCTCCCTCATCAGCAGATACTGTCTCACCCTGCCCAGGACCACAGCCTCTGCCCCCTGCAGTAATTGAATGCCCATGCCCTCATCCTCGACCCTTAGCCCTGGGGTTCAACATTTTCTGTATATAAGTGTAATAGATATATATATATATATATATATATATATAAAAATGGGCCTGCTGTACTGAAACCCACAAACTTGTTCAATCTGAACAAGTTAATATATAGGTGGATAAGTTAGAGCAAAATTACGTATGTTATTACCGTGCAGTATGGAGCAATTACACTAAAACTATTAGATTAGGCATACTTGGTCTGCTTAATTGCAACCCAGACAAATGTCGCACAGAGATTTTTCTAATGTAGCTATCAGTGAGAGCAAAAGACCTTTTTTAATTACGTGACGTACAGAATGTGTCACCTGGACAGAAAATTCGGAATGTGGTTTGTGGTGACTGGACAGCTGAACTGTGACACACAGAATGGTTCCACACAGCTGTATGAAATGGATTTGTATCACTGAGATAAAACAACAAAAAAACTATTTTTTTTTTTTAACGTGACGTGCAGAAAATATCAGAGAGCAAACTCAGCCCCTGCTGACTGTGGCTATTTTGACTGCAACCCAGAAGATGTCGCACTCAGATTTTTGTAATGTAGCTGTATCATGTATGTATTGTATATAGGTGGATAAGTTAGAGCTAAATTACGTATGTTATTACGTACCGTGCAGTATGGAGCAATTACACTGAAACTATTAGATTAGGCAGACTTGGTCTGCTTAATTGCAACCCAGACAAATGTCGCACAGAGATTTTTGTAATGTAGCTGTATCAGCGAGAGCAAAAGACCTTTTTTAATTACATGACGTACAGAATGTGTCACCTGGACAGAAAATACGGATTGTGCCTTGTATATAGGTGGATAAGTTAGAGCAAAATTACGTATATTATTACGTACCGTGCAGTATGGAGCAATTACACTGAAACTATTAGATTAGGCAGACTTGGTCTGCTTAATTGCAACCCAGACAAATGTCGCACAGAGATTTTTTTAATGTAGCTGTATCAGTGAGAGCAAAAGACCTTTTTTAATTACGTGACGTACAGAATGTGTCACCTGGACAGAAAATACAGATTGTGGTTTGTGGTGAGTGGACAGCTGAACTGTGACACACAGAATGGTTCCACACTGCTATATGAAATGGATTTGTATCACTGAGATAAAACAATAAAAAAAAATTGTCAGGAGACAAAAAAAGTGTCTTGTAGCCCTTAGAAGGGCTGTTGGGTTCTTTTTATATCACTCCTGCTTAACAGAGAACTAAATCCAGGCCCTAACACTCTACCTGAAACGCAGAAGATCTGTCCCTAACGACATCCAGACAGCATCTGAGCCGAGCACCGCGGGCAGTCACTAGAGTCTCCTGACTTGTGATTGGCTGAGTTTATAGGCGTCAAAAATTCAAAATGCGGGAGATGCCATTTCCTTGAGCATGGCGAGATACTCGTCCGAGCAGCGAGCACTTACGAGTACCGTAACTGCTCGAACGAGCGCCAAGCTCGGACGAGCATGCTCGCTCATCTCTATTCATTATTTTTTTCCATGTTCAGATATCTGGTACTTGACTTCAGTACTTGACTAGTAACAAGTAACATAGTTTATAAGGCTGAAAAAAAGACATCTGTCCTTCCAGTTCGGCCTGTTATCATGCAAGTTTATCCCGAGGAACTCAAAAAGACCCCTGTGAGGTAGAAGCCTGACTCCAATCAGAATAACTCCCTGGATCAACAACCCATCTCTAGTAACTATAACCTGTAATATTATTACACTCCAGAAATTAACTCTTTTAGTGAATGCACCATCACCATCTCCTCAGGCAGAGAGTTCCATAGTATGACCAATGCAAAATAGAAAAAAGAGAGAGTCAGCGGCACTCACCAAATCTTCACAAAGCTTTATAATAAAGCTTTGTGAAGATTCGGTGAGTGCCGCTGACTCTCTCTTTTTTCTATTTTGCATTGGTCATATATTGGACTTTTTTCTATTGGAAGCAGAGCACCACCGCTTCATTTATTTGCGCCCAAGGTGATTCAATTATACCTCTGCAGCTGCACTCTCATTCAGTTGTTTGGCATACAAGAAGGTGCAGTGCCGCCCACATTTCTTTCTTCTTCTCAACAATAGAGAGTTCCATAGTCTCACTACTCTTACTGTGAAGAATCCTTTCTATGTTTGTGTACAAACCTTCCTTCCTCCAGATGCAGTAATGTCCCCTTGTCACAGTCCTGGTGATACATAGATGACGGGAAAGATCTCTATACCTACCTCTGCACCTTAGTAGTCTTTTTTTCTAAACAGAATAACTCTAATTTTGATTATCTTTCTGGGCACTGTGATCTAACCATTCCAGTTATTACTTTAGTTTCCCTCCTCTGAACCCTCACCAGCTCTGCTATATCTGTCTTGTTCACAGGAGCCCAGAACTGTACACAATATGCCTTGTGTGGTCTGATTAGTGATTTGTAAAGTGGCAGGACTATGTTGTCATCATGTGCATTAATGCCCCTTTTGATGCAACCCATTATCTTATTGGTCAAGGCAGCAGCTGCCTGACAGTAGTTTCTACAGCTTAGTTTGCTGTTCACTAAAATTCCTCAGTCAGTCCCATGTCAGTATTACGCAGTGTTTTACAATTTAGTATGTACTGGTGACATGTATTTTTCCTTCCCATGTGCATAACCTTACATTTGTCATCTGCCACTTTTCTGCCCAAACTTCCAATCTATCCAGATCCATCTGACCCCTGTGATACCCCACTAGTGACAGTGAACCAATCTGAGTGTGTACTGTTAATAACCACCCTCTGTTTCCTATCACTGAGCCAGTTACTTACCCCCATACAGACATTTTCCCCAGTCCAAACCTTCTAATTTTATATATTAACTTTTAATGTGGTACAGTATCAAATGCTTTGGAGAAGTCAAGATATACGACATCCATTTATTCGCCGCGGTGTAGAACTTACCTCCTCATAGAAACTGATTAAATTATTTGCTTCTTTTCATTGAGGTACTCCAAGATAGCACCTCTTAGAAAACCTTCAAACAGTTTACCCACAACAGATTAAATTTACCGGCCTATAGTTTTCGGGCTCTGTTTTTGGACCCTTTTGAATATTGGCACCACATTTGCTATACGCCAATCCTGTGAACACTCAGACAGGGTACTTTTACTTTTGTCTATTTACATATTCTATTTTGTTTCTTATAGTTTTTTAATGCTTCCTCACTACTCTCCTGTTTTAATGATTTAAATGCTTTCTTTTTGTCATTTATTGCTTTCTTTACAATTCTATATATCCACATGGGTTTTCTTTATTTTTCCTTACCCTTTTATTGCCATACGGTATGTACCTCTCACAATTAGAGTTTAGGATGCTTTTAAAAATATCCCATTTTGTCGCTGTATTTTTATTTTTGAGGACTCTGTCCCAGTTGGTTAGGCCAATGGCCTTTCTAAGTTGGCTAAATTTTGCTTTTTTGAATGAAACTCCTTTACACACTCCTTTCCAAAAATCAAAAGGACAAAACTTTGCAAAAAACTTACCATTAAACTCTTTCGCTGAACCCTGCCACTAATCCTATCTGCTCTATTATGAAGACTAGAGCTCAGTGACATGACCCACATAATTTAACTTCACATCACACAGTCAGATCAATGGCTGTAAGACATTGCATACTTGTGGATGAGAGATCACTGTGACCTTAAATTATTGAATATACCCCATGTGAACATACCAGGTTGTAAGGGTTATTGTGGGCCTTTTAATCATTTTCTGATGGAGAACTCCAAATTCCCTGCTTCCCTTGACCCAGCCATACACTTGGTAAAATGCTAATTTTACAATTGCCAAAATAAATGTGATCCTTCCTGATTCACCATATTTGCTTTCTAGTAAGCCTTCTCACCCACTCAGCCTAACAAATGTCATTAATTAACCATTGTCTAATTTTATTATGTACAAAAATGGTATTAAAGTGCAGCTTCATTTTCATATATTCTAATCACAATACGTTAGGGATATTTGGCTTTCGGGTGAAATTTATGAAAAATGTAAAAAGTTCACGCTACAGTGATATTATATCATGAAAGTAGAGCATTTAAAAGGGTTCTCCGGGCAAACCCTATTATATGTCACTTTAAACTAAACTGTGGAAAGAAGCACTTCAGTCACATACTTACCCTCCTCCACCATGCTGCTCCCTGGCTCCAGAGTCTGGTCATGTGTCTCCACTTTACCAGGTTTCTCTTCTGCAGGACAGCTCCCATCTTCTTGTCTTCCTGCTGCTGCAGTTGACGGAACGTCATCCCCTGGGGGCGGGGAGGCTTGCACTCCTGATGTATGCTCAGTGCTATAATAGCACTGAGCCAGTTTCAGGGCCTCTGCAGTGAACTGAGCGTCTGATCTGACAGCTCAGTTCACTGCTTGTAAAGTGCCAATGCCTGGGAGTCCCTGCTGGACTCCATATGGCTGTGTCTATACAGTGCCAGTCAAGATGGATTAAAAAAAGACAGAGATGTCTCCAAGCACAACGAAAGTGCTTGGGGACACCCCTGTGTGTTATTTTTATACTGGGTCATAATGAATATTTCAATATATCTCTTAATATGATAAAAATCAGTTTCTGTCTGTCTGTTCTCTATGTGCAACCAAACTACTAGACCGATTTTCACCAAATTTGGCACACAGGTACATCAGGTGTCCGGGAAGGTTTTAGACCATGTCTCAGCTCTCTAGGACATACCGTTCCCGAGATATTCCCAAAATATGACCTCCATTAGCCAATATTAGCCTGGGAGCTTTGGTTTCAAACCTCAACTGCCATTCTCTGCACAGACACACACAGGGAGGGCAGGTTTCCATAACAACACAGCCAGGTAATTAGCAGCCAGCTGAGGAGCTCAGTTAAATAACAACCCAGCCATTTCTATTCACTGCTTTAAAGGGGTAGAGCGCTGTGGATGACACTGTTAAAGGGGTATTCCGGTTACCATAAATATAACTTATGCTTTAGACTAATTTTAGACTAAGACCGTTCAGTAGTAATAAAAGATGTTTTCTTCCACTGCTACCCATTGCGTGTCCTCATAAATTACCATGGCATCGACCTGTAATTGAGGCCACCCTCAAAAGAAGGACTTAAAACCCCGCCCCAGGTCTCGGTAAGCCATGCCCCGACTCAGTTAGGCCATGCCCCCTCCCACTCCGCAGCCAACAGGGATTGAAAAAATAAAGGTAAAAATCAACTTCTGTCAGCTGCAGGGGTGGGAGGGAGGCTGACTTTCTCTCTACAATAACGTAAAAAGAATTCCTGTGTACCAATATTTGCTTTGCAAATTACGTATTTATTGATGCGTGTGAAGAACAGCAATCACAGAACGTTTTTAGCCAACAGGCCTTCATCAATGTGCTGAAAAAATTATACAAAAAACAAGGATATATCATAATGTGAAGCATATACAGAAAAAATAACAAATGTCTGTATAGATACAATTGACGTAGATTGAGAGTCAGATGACAATTCCTGAGCAGATCTACAATGGTATATTGTGGTCCCTAGATGGTGTGCTAAGAATGTAAAAGTTGCCATGGGAGTATCATGTATACTATATAATATATATTGATTAATAGGCAGAAGCAGAGTAACATTGTGTGGAGTAACATCATAATTGTAGTAAACAGACCTCCATACAGTAAGAACAAAGAAAAAAAGACATGGTCATCAGGATTGTTATTAGTACCAGTGAGATCAAACCACAGTCAGTATTAATGCACGTATATGCCGGTTCCATACAAATATTATCAAGGTGCATAGTGATGCCTGTGCCATAAAGGAATATAGCCCACCTGTGTATAACGCTTGCTGGTAAGTTAAGGATATGTTGTCCGTGTTTCAGGAGCAGCGCGGTAAGTATGGAGGCTCAAGGTCTCAGAGTATGGCGCTATCCTCGGTTTGGAATGCTCGCGCTATAAAGGTAAGCGTCTGACATAGGAGGGGGTGGCCAGAATGGTGCTAGTGATGCGGAGAAATTCAAAGATGGCTGCCGCTAGGTTGTGACGTGACTGCGCGCGCGCAGTAGCAGCGAGAAAAGAATCGGAGCGCTGTATGAGTGTAATCTATACGTAGCATGTATATGCAGTGTTGATTTATTGAAAAACATTACATTAAGTAGCTAGGTATGTATCTAATGGTTGTGGATATGTATGTACACTGTTTAATTGGCCCAGTGATAAGAGCTTAACCATGGTGTGTATGGGTAAGAAACAGCCAAGGCAGGTTAAGTGGGGTCATTGGTGACAAGGGTGATGGGTTATATTGCTCAATATGTATACAAGGCATCAAAATGGCATGTGTGGATAAGAATAGGCTTGTTGGGGCATATACGGCACCATAGTACTGTTGATAGGTTGATGCGGACGGGATTTCTGGAGTCTTCTAATGTAGTGTCTAAAAGATAAAAATATCAAGTTAAGTACACGGAAAATTACACCTCGAGTGAGTATTATATAATACAGGTACAAATCAATAGTCTCCCTAAGGTGTCCATAGTGACTCTAATGATTGTTTTATAGAAAACTGTTAAGATTATAATCCCTATTAAGGCCCCTAGGTTCCAAGCTCTGTAATTGGTGGATCCAGTAGGCTTCTCTCTGTTGGAGTAGACGAGTGATGTCTCCTCCTCGTCTGGGTAGTGAGACTTGTTCTATGACCTGGAACCTTAATTGAGATATGTTATGGCCTTTTTGAATGAAATGTGCTGGGACTGGAAATAGTGTATTGAGGCAACGTATGGTGGACTTGTGTTTGCTGATTCTATCTCTGATGGATTGGGTTGTCTCTCCTACATAAATCAATTCACATGGGCACTAGATGGTGTAAATTACATTTGATGAATCACATGTGAAGAAACCATTGATGTGGTATGTTTTGCCACTATGCGGATGGTGGAATTCACCTCCTTTTATCACGTGGGAGCATTGCATGCAGTGTAGACACGGGAATGTTCCTTTCTTTTGTGTTTTCAAGAATGTTTGTTTTGGAATTTTTTTGTTTGAACCTATGTCTGCTCTGACTAGTTTATCTTTTAAGTTCTTCGGCCGCCTGTTGCAAGGTAATAATGGGTTGGAGAACTCTTCAATATTGGGATATGCTCTGTGTAGGAGGGACCAATGCCAGTGTAAGATATGTTGCACTTTCCTAGCAAAGGGGTGGCAAGTATGTATGAAGGGTATTCTGGGACCTTGAGTTTTCCTTGGATTGTGTTCCTTTGCTTTTTGGATGATGGGGTCTGGGTATCCCCTGTTTTTGAAGCGTGTAGTCATTTCAAGGAGTCCGGTCTCCTTGATGTTTACATTGTCCACTATACGTGAAATACGGTCAAATTGGGAACGGGGTAAGGATTTTTTGACACTCGGGGGATGGAAGCTGGAGAAGTGGAGAAGACTGTTGCGGTCTGTTGGTTTAGTATACAAGTCAGTGGATAGTGTTCCTGTTATGTCCTTGTGAACTGTGGTATCCAGGAAGCATATGGATGATGTACTGTTATGTACTGTGAATGGTAATTCTGGTCTGATCGAATTGAGGTAAGTTGTAAAAGTGTCTAAGGACTCTTTATCTCCAGTCCATATGCAAAAAAGACATCATCTATATATCTTTTCCATAGTTTGGCGAATTGTTGGAATAGATGATGCGTGTAGATATGTTCCTGTTCAAAGACCGTCATGTACCCATTGGCATAAGGAGGCACCATGTGGGCCCCCATTGCAGTGCCCTGTCTCTGTACATAAAAATTGTCTTGGAACATAAAGAAGTTTTCTGTCAAGACCAGGTGTAGTAGGTCTAGGCAAAGATCAATCACTTCAGGACGAACTTTGGCTTCCCTTAATAGTTTGTTGATATTGGTAAGGCCCTTCTCATGGTTAATTGAGGTATAGAGACTTACTACATCAAACGTGACCAGAAATTAGGTAGGTGGGATTTGTTTGATATCCCTGATGATGTTGAGAAAAGACGTGGTGTCTAATAGGAAAGATTCAGTATTTTTTATGATGGGTGTTAAGATTTTTTCTAAGAAAATGGAAATGGGAGAGAGGATGGAATCTGAAGAGGATACTATTGGGCGTCCTGGTGGTTTGTCCAGGCGTTTATGTACTTTAGGGAGGATATAGAGAACTGGTATGGTTGGATGTTCTTTTGTAAGAAAGTGGTGGGTTTCTTGATCTATAGTGCCCTTATTTAAGTGATGATCTAAAATGTGGGCAATTTTATCTGCAATCTGGAAAGTTGGATTGTTGGGAAGGAGTTCATAGACCTGGGTGTCCTCCAGTTGTCTATGAATTTCTTCCACATAGTCCTTCGTGTCCATGACCACCAAAGCCCCGCCCTTGTCGGCTCGTTTGATGGTGATGTCTTTCCTGGTCATCAGATTCCTAAGGGCTTCCTGTTCGTCTGATGTTAAGTTGGGTTTGCAGCTGAATTTTCTCTTTTCAATGTCCTTCCTGAGGACCTCTATGTCCCTGGAGACCAGGGAAATATAGGTCTCAATCGGATGTTGGTTCTTAGGGGGCATAAAGGTGCTCTTGAATTTTAGTCCCAGTTTTTTGGATGTGATTAAGGCATGGGATCCGGTATCCAACTTGACAGGTGGAGTACAGGCTCTGACTTTGGGCTTGCTTTGTAAGTGGGCTGTGTATAAGTGGAGTTAAAAAACCGGAGTTCTGGTACTGAGTGTGAATTTGTGGGAGTGACTGCAAATAACTGTCTATAGTTTATTGCAAAGTTCTTTGTTTGTTTAGTGCTTGTATTTGGTTGCATTTGGTAATACCATTTAAACCCATTTTTTTTTCTCTGCTGTGCACCTGGTGAAGGGGAGTGGTTAGCAATCCCAGGTGCTATAAATTACATAGCTAAACTCTTATAGAGCTTGCTCTGACTTTGGGCTTGCTTTGTAAGTGGGCTGTGTATAAGTGGAGTTAAAAAACCGGAGTTCTGGTACTGAGTGTGAATTTGTGGGAGTGACTGCAAATAACTGTCTATAGTTTATTGCAAAGTTCTTTGTTTGTTTAGTGCTTGTATTTGGTTGCATTTGGTAATACCATTTAAACCCATTTTTTTTTCTCTGCTGTGTACCTGGTGAAGGGGAGTGGTTAGCAATCCCAGGTGCTATAAATTACATAGCTAAACTCTTATAGAGCTTGCTCTGACTTTGGGCTTGCTTTGTAAGTGGGCTGTGTATAAGTGGAGTTAAAAAACCGGAGTTCTGGTACTGAGTGTGAATTTGTGGGAGTGACTGCAAATAACTGTCTATAGTTTATTGCAAAGTTCTTTGTTTGTTTAGTGCTTGTATTTGGTTGCATTTGGTAATACCATTTAAACCCATTTTTTTTTTCTCTGCTGTGTACCTGGTGAAGGGGAGTGGTTAGCAATCCCAGGTGCTATAAATTACATAGCTAAACTCTTATAGAGCTTGCTCTGACTTTGGGCTTGCTTTGTAAGTGGGCTGTGTATAAGTGGAGTTAAAAAACCGGAGTTCTGGTACTGAGTGTGAATTTGTGGGAGTGACTGCAAATAACTGTCTATAGTTTATTGCAAAGTTCTTTGTTTGTTTAGTGCTTGTATTTGGTTGCATTTGGTAATACCATTTAAACCCATTTTTTTTTCTCTGCTGTGTACCTGGTGAAGGGGAGTGGTTAGCAATCCCAGGTGCTATAAATTACATAGCTAAACTCTTATAGAGCTTGCTCTGACTTTGGGCTTGCTTTGTAAGTGGGCTGTGTATAAGTGGAGTTAAAAAACCGGAGTTCTGGTACTGAGTGTGAATTTGTGGGAGTGACTGCAAATAACTGTCTATAGTTTATTGCAAAGTTCTTTGTTTGTTTAGTGCTTGTATTTGGTTGCATTTGGTAATACCATTTAAACCCATTTTTTTTTCTCTGCTGTGTACCTGGTGAAGGGGAGTGGTTAGCAATCCCAGGTGCTATAAATTACATAGCTAAACTCTTATAGAGCTTGCTCTGACTTTGGGCTTGCTTTGTAAGTGGGCTGTGTATAAGTGGAGTTAAAAAACCGGAGTTTAAGACCAGGAGCAAAAAGTAAGGTTGGAGTGATTTTCCTTGTGTGTTAACTTGATTTGTAGTCCTCCAGCTACAGCAAACCCTAATCATATATTTACTGTTTTTTTTTTTTCTGTACTGTATATCCCCATCTAGCAGGTGCTCCATGGACAATGCTACTAAGTGTGTGTCCTGTGCAATGTATGCATGCCTTGAAGAACCATTCGAGGGTGAATACATTTGCACTAGATGCAATCACGTTGCATATTTGGAAGCCCGGATCTTGGATCTAAATAAGCAGCTTGGCATACTTAGGGGCATTGAACACCTGGAGAGAGGCTTAGACCTCACAGTGCAGGCACTGGCTGGGGTCAGTGAAGAGGAGGAGGGAGGAGATGGGCAAGAGCAGGACTATAAGGTCAGCAGTTGGGTTAATGTAGTAAGGAGGGGTAGAGGGAAAAGTGCCAGGGAGGCTAGTCCTGAGCTGGAACACCCTAGTAAATATGCCTGTTTGGCTGATATTAGGGATGAAAGCCTAGGACCAGCGACACTGCAGCAGGGCATTTCTCCTAGTAACCAGGAGGATGACCGCTGCAGGAAGGATGGGAAAAGGAGAGCAGCAAAGGCCAGACAGATGCTGGTGGTAGGGGACTCTATAATTAGGCGGACAGACAGGGTCATCTGTCGCCGAGACCGTGAATGCCGAACAGTGTGTTGTCTCCCGGGTGCTCGGTTCGGCATATCGCGGATCGGATTGACAGATTGCTGGGTGGGGCTGGGGAAGACCCGGCGGTCATGGTACACATTGGCACCAATGACAAAGTCAGGGGGAGATGGAAGGTCCTTAAAAATGATTTTAGGGAACTAGGAGAGAAGCTCAAGTCCAGGACCTCCAAGGTAGTGTTTTCAGAAATACTACCAGTGCCACGAGCGTCACTAGAGAGACAACGGGAGATTAGGGAGTTAAATAAGTGGCTCAGAGGCTGGTGCAGGAAGGAAGGGTTTGGGTTCATGGAGAACTGGGCCGACTTCTCTGTCGGCTACAGACTCTACAGTAGGGACGGGCTGCACCTTAATGGGGAGGGTGCAACTGCCCTGGGGGAAAAAATGGTTAGACGGCTGGAGGAGCTTTTAAACTAGGATCTGGGGGGAGGGTGGGGGGTAATACTAATAAGGGGGTAGATAGTGTAGATAGAGAGTGGGTCACAGTCGGGGAGAGTGGGGGGTTAGTGGGGGTTGGGATTAGTGAGGAATGTAGGGAGAATATTGCGGAAAACATCAACCAAAGTAACCCAAAAACCCCGGATATTCACTTCACAGGTAATAGTAATTTAAAAAGGGGGGTAAAAAATATACATAGACCTCTAAAGTGTATGTACACTAATGCCAGAAGCCTGACTAATAAAATTGGTGAACTGGAATTAGTGATGTGTGAGGAGGACTATGACATAGTGGGAATAACTGAGACATGGCTGGATGATACCTATGACTGGGCAGTTAACGTACATGGTTACAGTCTTTTTAGAAAGGATCGCCAAAACCGGAGAGGGGGAGGGGTCTGCCTTTATGTAAAGTCCTGTCTAAAGCCCACACTGCGGGAAGATATAAGTGAGGGACATGAAGATGTGGAGTCACTGTGGGTAGAAATAAATGGAGCCAAAAACAATAATAAAATACTAATCGGAGTTTATTATAAACCCCCTAATATACCAGAGTCCACAGAAAATCTACTTCTAAATGAAATAGACGAGGTGGCAAATCATAATGAGGTCATTATTATGGGGGATTTCAACTACCCAGATATAGACTGGAAAACTGAAACCTGTATATCTCATAAAGGAAACAGGTTCTTGGAAATAACCAAAGACAATTACCTTTCCCAACTGGTTCAGGACCCGACTAGAGGGACGGCCATACTGGACTTAGTATTAACCAATAGACCTGACAGAACAACAGATGTGCAGGTCGGGGGACTCCTAGGAAATAGTGACCATAATATAATAACCTTCCAATTGTCATTCAAAAGAGCGTTTCTTCAGGGAGGAACAAAAATACCTAACTTCAAAAAAGCTAAATTTAGCCAACTAAGAGAGGCCATAGGCCTAACTAACTGGGACAAAGTCCTCAAAAATAAAAATACAGACACAAAATGGGATATTTTTAAAAGCATCCTAATATCTAATTGTGAGAGGTACATACCTTATGGGAATAAAAGGTTAAGGAACAAGAAAAAACCAATGTGGATAAACAGAACTGTAAAGAAAGCAATAAATGATAAACAGAAAGCATTTAAATCACTAAAACAGGAGGGGAGCGAGGAAGCATTGAAAAACTACAAGGAAAAAAATAGAATATGTAAAAGACAAATAAAAACAGCCAAACTAGAGACCGAGAGATTAATCGCCAAAGAAAGTAAAACTAACCCTAAAATGTTCTTTAATTATATAAATGGTAAAAAGTATAAACCTGAAGGTGTTGGCCCCTTACAGAGTAATGAGGGGGGAGTTGCAGAGAGCGATGAGGAGAAAGCGAAGCTACTAAATATCTTTTTCTCCACTGTATTCACTGAGGAAAATGAACTGTCAGATGAAATGCAGAATATAAAAGTAAATTCCCCATTAAAAGTGCCCTGTCTGACCCAGGAAGAAGTAGAGCTACGTCTTAAAAAGATTAAAATAGACAAATCGCCAGGACCGGATGGCATACACCCCCGTATCCTAAGAGAATTAAGTAATGTCATCGCTAGACCCTTATTTCTGATATTTAAGGACTCTATACTGACAGGGAGTGTTCCACAGGATTGGCGCATAGCAAATGTGGTGCCAATATTCAAAAAGGGTCCAAAAACAGAGCCTGGGAACTATAGGCCGGTAAGTTTAACATCTGTCGTGGGTAAACTGTTTGAGGGTTTTCTAAGAGATGCTATCTTGGAGTACCTCAATGAAAATAAGCAAATTACTCCATATCAGCATGGCTTCATGAGGGATCGGTCATGTCAAACCAATTTAATCAGTTTCTATGAGGAGGTAAGTTCTAGACTGGACCGCAGCGAATCAATGGATGTCGTATATCTGGACTTCTCCAAAGCATTTGACACTGTACCACATAAAGGTTAGTATATAAGATGAGAATGCTTGGCCTGGGAGAAAATGTCTGTATCTGGGTAAGTAACTGGCTCAGTGATAGAAAACAGAGGGTGGTTATTAATGGCACATACTCAGATTGGGTCACTGTAACTAGTGGGGTACCACAGGGGTCAGTATTGGGCCCTATTCTCTTCAATATATTTATTAATGATCTTGTAGAAGGCTTGCACAGTAAAATATCAATTTTTGAAATTTTTGCAGATGACACTAAACTGTGTAAAGTAATTAACACAGAAGAGGACAGTACACTGCTACAGATGGATCTGGATAGACTGGAGGCTTGGGCAGAGAAGTGGCAGATGAGGTTTAACACTGACAAATGTAAAGTTATGCATATGGGAAGGAATAATGCAAGTCACCAGTACATACTAAATGGTAAAATATTGGGTAACTCTGACATAGAAAAGGACCTAGGAATTTTAGTGAACAGAAATCTAAGCTGCAGAAACCAATGTCAGACAGCTGCTGCCAAGGCCAATAAGATAATGGGCTGCATCAAAAGAGGCATAGATGCCCGTGATGAGAACATAGTCCTGCCACTTTACAAATCACTAGTCAGACCACACATGGAGTACTGTGTACAGTTCTGGGCTCCTGTGAACAAGGCAGACATAGCAGAGCTGGAGAGGGTTCAGAGGAGGGCAACTAAAGTAATAACTGGAATGGGTGGACTACAGTACCCAGAAAGATTATCAAAATTAGGGTTATTCACTTTAGAAAAAAGACGACTGAGGGGAGATCTAATAACTATGTATAAATATATCAGAGGTCAGTACAGAGATCTCTCCCACGATCTATTTATCCCCAGGACTGTGACCGTGACGAGGGGACATCCTCTGCGTCTGGAGGAAAGAAGGTTTGTACACAAACATAGAAGAGGATTCTTTACGGTAAGAGCAGTGAGACTTTGGAACTCTCTGCCTGAGGAGGTGGTGATGGTAAGTTCACTAAAAGAGTTCAAGAGGGGCCTGGATGTATTTTTGGAGGGTAATAATCTTACAGGTTATAGTTACTAGAGAGGGGTCGTTGATCCAGGGAGTTATTCTGATTGCCTGATTGGAGTCGGGAAGGAATTTTTTTCCCTAGTGGGGAAAACTGGCTTCTACCTCACAGGGTTTTTTTGCCTTCCTCTGGATCAACTTGTAGGAAAACAGGCCGAACTGGATGGACAGATGTCTTTTTTCGGCCTTATAAACTATGTTACTATGTTACTAGTAACAGATTCCTTGGAGCCGAAATATGCTTTTAAGCGTAGGTTCCGGAATAGCCTTTGGAGATCTAATTCAGTTTGAAACGTACTGAATTTGTAGGAGGGGCAGAAAGTAAGTCCCTTCTGTAATACCTGAATTTGTTGTGGGTTCAGACAAAAAAAGGCAGCTCTTTTAAACCCAGCAGACTTTCTCACATCAAACCAGGTGAAAACAGCCAAACAAGTCCACCATACGTTGCCTCAATACACTATTTCCAATCCTCAATACACTATTTCCAGTCCCTCAATACACTATTTCCAGTCCCAGCACATTTCATTCAAAAAGGCCATAACATATCTCAATTAAGGTTCCAGGTCATAGAACAAGTCTCACTACCCAGAAGAGGAGGAGACATCACTCGTCTACTCCAACAGAGAGAAGCCTACTGGATCCACCAATTACAGAGCTTGAACCTAGGGGCCTTAATAGGGATTATAAAAACAGTTTTCTATAAAACAATCATTAGAGTCACTATGGACACCTTAGGGAGACTATTGATTTGTACCTGTATTATATAATACTCACTCGAGGTGTAATTTTCCGTGTACTTAACTTGATATTTTTATCTTTTAGACACTACATTAGAAGACTCCAGAAATCCCGTCCGCATCAACCTATCAACAGTACTATGGTGCCGTATATGCCCCAACAAGCCTATTCTTATCCACACATGCCATTTTGATGCCTTGTATACATATTGAGCAATATAACCCATCACCCTTTTCACCAATGACCCCACTTAACCTGCCTTGGCTGTTTCTTACCCATACACACCATGGTTAAGCTCTTATCACTGGGCCAATTAAACAGTGTACATACATATCCACAACCATTAGATACATACCTAGCTACTTAATGTAATGTTTTTCAATAAATCAACACTGCATATACATGCTACGTATAGATTACACTCATACAGCGCTCCGATTCTCTTCTCGCTGCTACTGCGCACGCGCAGTCACGTCACAACCTAGCGGCAGCCATCTTTGAATTTCTCCGCATCACTAGCACCATTCTGGCCACCCCCTCCTACGTCAGACGCTTACCTTTATAGCGCGAGCATTCCAAACCGAGGATAGCGCCATACTCTGAGACCTTGAGCCTCCATACTTACCGCGCTGCTCCTGAAACACGGACAACATATCCTTAACTTACCAGCAAGCGTTATACACAGGTGGGCTATATTCATTTATGGCACAGGCATCACTATGCACCTTGATAATATTTGTATGGAACCAGCATATACGTGCATTAATACTGACTGTGGTTTGATCTCACTGGTACTAATAACAATCCTGATGACCATGTCTTTTTTTCTTTGTTCTTACTGTATGGAGGTCTGTTTACTACAATTATGATGTTACTCCACACAATGTTACTCTGCTTCTGCATATTAATCAATATATATTATATAGTATACATAATACTCCCATGGCAACTTTTACATTCTTAGTACACCATCTAGGGACCATAATATACCATTGTAGATCTGCTCAGGAATTGTCATCTGACTCTCCATCTACGTCAATTGTATCTATACAGACATTTGTTATTTTTTCTGTATATGCTTCACATTATGATATATCCTTGTTTTTTGCGAAGCGATATTTTCTGCCACTGCTACCCACTGTGTTTCCTCATAAATTAGCATGGCATTGATCTGTAATTCAGGCCACCCTCAAAAGAAGGAATTAAAAGCACCCCCCCCAGGTCCCGCTAAACCACGCCCCCGACCCAGTCAAGTCACGCCACCCCCACTCCGCAGCCCATGGGGATTGAAGAAATGAAGGTAAAAATCAACTTTTGTCAGCTACATTGACTTTCTCTCTGCAACGACACACAGAAACATTAAATGAAATAGATGAAATATACCCAGGCGAAGCCGGGTCCTTCTGCTAGTATATATACAGTGTATAATTATCCAAAAACGGAACAGCACCTCCTACAGGTGAGAGACAGGTGCAAGCTACCATAGCTAATCAAATACAATACAAAAAAGGTAGCTGCACTCTGTATGCACTAAGGCAAATTTGTCTATTTGTGTATTATGTGTGTATATGTGTGTATATTTCACCTATTTTATTTAATGTTTGTGTGTGCGTCGTTAAAACATATCGAGAGTAATCTCTACAGCACCCTGCCTCCTTAAAGGTGACCTCCACAGCCCCCACCCCTTAACAGTGACCCCCACCCACAGTGCCCTCCTTAGAATTGGACCTTCACAGCAGCCTGCCCCTTTAACAGTGAGTTCCACAGCACTTCACCCCCTTGAGAGTGACCTCCACAAGAGCCCACCCCCTTAACAGTGACCTCTACAGCACCCACCCCTTAACACTGACCATAGGTTACAGTCTTCTTAACTGACCTCCACCATTCCTGGCCCCTTTGACAGAGACCTCCACAGTGACTGCCCTTTTAACAATGACTGTCACAGTACCCCACTCCCTTAACAGTGACCTCACAGTACCCCGGTGCCCCTTTTATAGCGGCCTCCACAGTCCCTTCCTCCTTTAACAGTGACCTCCACAGTGCCCGCCCCTTTAACAGTGACCTCGACAGCTGCTTGGCTCCTAAACAGTAACATCCACAGCGCCCTCCCCTTTAACTGTGACCTCCACAGCAGCTAGGGTAGCCACAGATTTCACCACAGAAAGCCAGACCTCACCGTCCACGACCCCAAACGTAAAGCCACACCCCTAAATATGAAGCCACACCCCCATCTCAGTGAAGACACGGAGGAGAACAAGTAGTTCCTGACCTGAAGGTGAGCTAGGGACAGCCCGGTTCTTCTCTCCCCCTCAGTCAGCCACAGGGAGCCATGTCTGCATAAATTAATATTTAAGTATTTTCATTTTCTTAATTCCCGGAGAGCCCCTTTAAGTAGAATCATGTAATGGTGATTTCTTCATCTCAAACAATTAATTTAATCAAAGCAAAACTTGATAGGTATACCACCACAAAAATATCAATGTCTTGATAACTTCATGTGGCTTTGAGCATTAATTACAGCTTGAAAACGACATCTCATGCTGTTCACAAGTAGACTTATTGTCTGCTGAGGCATGGCATCCCATTCGTCTTGAAGGGCGGCCCTCAAGTACCCTTGCAGGTCATCTAGCAAGCAGACTCGCTGATGTAAACGGTTTTGAATGGATTGACATGACACTTGGGTGCCTTTAACCTCCCTTAAATGTACCTGGAGTTGTGTGGCATTCATTATCCGGTTCCGCAGGACTATTATTCACAATGAAGTGGTCATCAGTGTGGGGTGTAGCCAAATGAGATACACTTCTATGCCTTTCTGTAAATCTTCCAGTCTCTCTGCATCTCTGTTGCAACCTGATGATGACACTCTGTGACACTCTAAGCTCAGTGGCCCCTACCATCTGAAAACATCCTGCATGAAGCCTCGCAAAGGCGAGGTACTGTTCATCAGTTGTTAGGTGTCGTCTTGGTCTCATGATGTCAAAATGTGAACAGTATGATGAGGAGGACAGCCAATTTTAATTGAACTAGAAACTGTATTGGGCGTTTCATGGATCAAACACATGTTGTGAATTTTACCATCAAGCTCCAGTTGTGCACAAAATACTGACACATTGAGCAGTTAGAGAAGGTCAAATCAAGTTTACCTGTAAAGGTTAGAGTGCATTTTAGGTTCATCCTGAAATTTCACCCACAAGCCAAATATCCCTAACTTTTTGTGATTAGTGTATGTATAAAGTTGTATCTAATGTGATAGAGGCATTTTTGCAATATACACTAAATATGTAAACAAATCTATGTTTAAAAAGTAGAGCCTCTGAATATACACAGTAACATAGCCATTACAGAAGGAGAATACAAGAAACGTGAAACTGGAAGATCTGAGTAATTAATGCCTTCAACACCATGGACAGTTACAGAAGAAAATTCAGAAAAATGGTGTGAAAATGTATATAATCAGCAACAAGAGGTATAATAGTAATATTTATTATGAAAAGACAGCAATTCAATTTAAAAGAGTTAAATGTTACAGAGAAACTAACACACACTGCACACGTTATTAGTAATTACATAATTGTCACTAATATATAATTGGTCGTATTCAGGGACAAACCATACACTTTTTGAAATAAATTTAGTCTTTAAAGCTCAGTTTAAATATTTGAAAGTTCTGCTGTATAGGTCATTGTAATGCCAATAGTGCTGCGTGATGCATTATTTTTGCTGTCAGATCTGATGATGGTTCACTTGGGAAGATTATCAAATAGAGAAAGCTTGTCAACACAGAAAATGTGCAGACCAGCATATGCTCTATATTATAACAAGTTAGGCTCACACCAGTTATTTGATTAGTTATTGTGTTATTTCCATCAGTTATTGTGAACCAAAACCAAAGGTGAAGCCTGCTCAGATATAAGGTATAAAGGAAAGACATGCATCTGTTCTGTGTTTTGGACCAGCACCTTCTGTAGTTTTGGGTCAGAATTAGGCTTGAGCGAATCAAGCTTCGAATCATAGACCTGAAGTGGATTTATTCAAAAACTTCATTTTAAAGCTGTTTCCATACAGCATTTAAAAGTATTGTCTCCATGTAGGTAAACTTTGTATCGCCCACTTCATATTCATATTTGAAAATGTTTTTAAATATATAGATAGGAATACCGTAGTAATTCACTGAAGCCTTGCGCAACTTCAGGCGAGACAAAGTATGCCTACACAGAGCCAATAAATTGTAATACTGTATGGAAACTGCATTAAAACAAAGTTTTTGATCACACTGACTTCAGATCTATGATCTGAAGCTCAATATGCTCAAGCCTATTCACAATAACTGATGGAAATAACTGATCAAATAACTGAAGTGTGAACTCAGCCTTAGGTCTCTTTCACACGAGTGTGACGGATTAGGTCCGGATGCGTTTAGGGTGCATTCAGGGAAACTCGCACCATTTTGCAAGCAAGTTCAATCAGTTTTGTCTGCAATTGCGTTCAGTTCCATGCATAGTTTTGATGCGTTTTTCACGCGCGTGATAAAAAACTGAAGGTTTACAAACAACATCTCTTAGCAACCATCAGTGGAAAAACACATTGCATCTGCACTTGCTTCAGGATGCAATGTGTTTTTCACTGAAGCCCCATTCACTTCTATGGGGCCAGGGCTGTGTAAAAAACGCAGAATATAGAACATGCTTCATTTTTCACGCAACGCAGAACTGATGTGTGAAAAAACGCTCATGTACACAGACCCATTAAAATGAATGGGTTAGGATTCAGTGCGGGTGCTATACGTTCACGTCACGCATTGTACCCGAGCGGAAAACTTGCTCGTAAGAAAGGGGCCTTAACCTGATTTTTGCTACCAACAATGGTGAAATGCATTAAAGAGAAGCAGTCATCACAAAATGAGTACAATCTGCAGGCAGAATGTTATAGAGAAGATGGTGCTGGGGAGATACATGTATAGTTTGTGAGAAAATATTCAACAAAACTGGTAATTTATACATTGAAACGTCTGCTTTTTCTGAACTTAATTCATTTGTCTGTATGCATTTTGGGCCTTTGTTTAGTGGGACGTTATAGATTTTTTATGGCACTATTTTGGGATACACACAACTTACTGGTTAACTTTTATTAATTCTTTCTGGGAGGGATGGGAAAAAAATCTGCAATACCGCCACTGAATTTTTACACTGTAAATTTTGAGATGTTCACTTTGCGGCATAAATAACTTTACTGTCTCAATCAGTTTGTCTACAGTGATACCAACTACATACAGTTTTTTTCAGGTTTTATTACTGATGCACAATAAAAACCCTTGTTTAAAAAAAATAAATCGTTTTTGCATTGCCACATGCGAAGACCAATAACTTTTTTATTTTTCCTTCTACTGAGTTGTATGAGGGTATGGTTTTTGGGATTTTTGTAGTTTTCATTGATACCATTTTGATGTACATAATACTTTTTGATCACTTTTTTTCATGTCAAATAAGCAAAATTCTGTAATTTGTTTTAATGGTGTCCATGATATATTACTTGATAATTGTATAGTGTAGAATGTTATGGATATGGCAATACCAAATATGCTGAGTGGATTTTATTTTTGCATTGATAGGTATTTTTTCAATTGAAAAAAGGTGTATATTATTCTTTTTAATGGATTTTTTAAATATTTATTAGTCCCATAAGGGGACTTTGACAGGAAATCTTCTAATTGCGCCTACAATACACTGTACAGCTTACGAAGTACAGTGTATTTTACTGACAGTACTATACTGACAGGCACTATCTGTTGCATCCTGATAGGCCATATACTGCAGGCATACCCGAGGGCCTTCATTAGACCATCAGCTACCGTGCAAAGACATGTCTGACAAAGGGAGCTCCCTCTAAACCACTCACATGGAGCATTCGGTAAGGACTGTGGCATATATAGGATTAAACAGACCAGATCGAGAGAAGAACAGGAGCCAGCTTTCATGTGAGTGTTGGGCTCCTGTTCTCTGTTGCATGGAAGACCATGCAGCACTGTACAGGCCACTGTACAAAGGCAGCAGCCTAAAATAAAGCTCATTAATGACTGCTCTAAAACACATGTTGACAATAATTAAAGGATTAAGTCCACCCCATGTACGGTTATCAGTAACCTAGGATAAGAATTAAAAATGGAGGTAAAAAGCGTGCTGCTATAAAAATTAAGGTTTTATTGAAAACCTTATTTTTTTCAAGAATCAGTGACCGGCAGCTCTCTGTAAACACACTTATGCAGGAAATGCTATCAGTCACACCTCCTTGTGTACAACTGAACTCAGAAATAGCCGTGTTTTAAATGTATAAAATACAGGTTTTAATGACTCTTTTACCAAAAACCTATGTATTAATCACTATGTATCAATACTGAATCTTTTACCACAAAACTATGTTCAGCTTTCCCTGCTCTATAACATGCTGCCCGTGGATCACACTACATTTTGTGGTCAGGTTCTCTTTAAAATACACTTATTAGACCTGCTAGTATTACTAAACAATGAAAGAACACCTCAATTGTAGATAGAAAATACTTCATTTAGCCTAACAGCCAAATAATAGAGTACAACTTTGTTTACTAAAATGTCAATATCAAAATAATAATAAAATTTGTAAAATTCTAAAGAATATACACAACACAGCAAAGTACTATATTTATCAGTCCGTTAGTAAATCCTTGAATAGCAGTGCTTATTAGTTAACATAGCATTAGAAAGTTAATTTAAAAAAAAAGTACATATAAGAATCTTATAACAATTAGAAAGCATGCTTGTGAGGAAAATTCAAACACTGTTTTTCCACACCTCCAAAACAAGCTGGAACCTTGCTCTCGGACTGAAGTGTGACTAGTTGCTCCATTGTCCTCATCAGAGTGTCTTCCAGTTGACCCCTAAGAGTCTGTACAGCTAACAGCTCATTGTGAAGTGCTGAACTGGAACTGAAACAGTTAAACAAGTTATATATTTAATATTTCAGCATGGTTATTACATGTAAAAATACACACAATTATAATTCATGTGAAAAAATAGAATAAGCTAAATGAGTGGGATTTATCAATTCGGTGTAAAGAAAACAACCCCATAACAACCAATCAGATTCCACCTTTCATTTTTCATATCTCCTTTTGAATATAAAACGGAATTAGATTGGTTGCTATTGGCAACTAACCCAGGTTTCCTTTACACCAGTTTGATAATATGTTAAATCCACAAACATGTTTCAGGGACATTTTTAAATATATTTTTTTAATATACTGTAATATTTTTTCCATTCGAATATATAAATGAAATCATTTTAATGTTAATCTGTAGGGCTTCCAATCCATTGTATACAATGACAAAAATTATTTTCTTTTCGTTTCAGTGCAGAGTGGTGGTCCCCTAGATTGATGAGCAGAACATAATTTTTCCTAACAAATAATTTAGGCACAAATAATTCTTCCCCTAGGAAGCCATTCAGCAGTCTGTCAATCAAAAACACATAACTGCATAGCCCTATATACTGTAAGCAATAGAACCAACAAAATCCTGAAAATTCATTCAAATTAAGGGCTTATTAGCTGCTGTGTGGTGAAGTGGGAACATTATAGCCCTTTGTAGCGTGTATTAGTGACAAAAAAGTTTTATTCGGTGTATAGCAGTCAAATTTAGTAAAGCCTTTTTTTCGTTTATAAGGGGTGGGAAATAATTAAGGGCTTATTAGCGGTTGTGTGGTAAAGTGGGAAAATTACAGGCTTTTGTAGCGTGTTTTAATTTCCATATTTATTTATTTGATCTAACAGTATGTCACACAGAGAAGTGAAAGGCCCTGCACAGGGGAGTGGGAGAGGCCTAAATGTTTCTGGCGCAGGCACAGGTCGCAGCAGAGTAAGGAGGCGTGGCAGCAGGGGGCACTTTGAGAGGCCTGATCTTCTGGTGTCATCTAGCAGTTGTGTCTTGACCAGCAACCCAGCGGTTCTTAAATAGTTGACTTGGTCTTCAACTTAGTCTCAAATGACATCAGACACCTCCAGCCAAGAGTTGGTTTGTTAGTCAGACACAAATCTTAGTTGGCATGGCCCCGGGGCAGGCCCTGTGCCCTCATCTGTCCTCAACCTTCCTCTGTCCTTTTTTGTTCCCTCAGCCAGAGAAGTACTGGATGCTGTGGGCTCAGCACCACTATACAGCGAGGACAAGCTACTAGAGGACAGTCAGCAGCTACTGGCCAGCCAAAATGTGGTGGAGACATCCGCAGCTTCCTCCATTAGGCGGGCAAGTAGTGATGAGGAGAGTGGCGTAGGAGCTGGTGTTGCGAGCGGTCAGGCTTCTGACCCAGAGACTGTTGAAGAGGACATCAGTGACGTGCAGACAGTACTCGATGATGATATAGCCGATAGCACTTGGGAGCTGGGTGAATTAGGGGCTTCATCATCATCGGGAGAAGAGGGTGGTAGCTTGCCCATGAGGCAGCAACTAGTCAGCAGGGTGGCAACAATAGGATGTCAGGAGCCAATCGTGCTCGGGGTAGACCACCCGCTTTGCAGGAGCCTACCGGGCCGGAAAGTAGTAGTGCATGGGTTCACGGAGGCAGCAGGGGTAGCAGTCAGTCAGTGAGGAGTGTTGGGGGTAAAATCACCTACGGTATGGCAGCTTTTTGTTAAGCCACCGGGTCAGGTGAAGCGTGGCCAGGGTGCCAATGTTGGCACCACGGCCCTGCATCAACATATGCAGCGTCACCATAAAGTGGCCTGGGAGAACAGTGACTCCAATGTGGTGGTCTAGCCTGCCAGAGCAGCAGCTGCATCACCCAGTGGCATGCACCCAATTTCAGGCAGTCAAGGCTCTACCACCTCAGCCAAAGGGAGCTGTCTGTCCTTCTCATCATCTGATGCTCCTGCTCATCCTCCTACTCCTCGTCAGTCATTCTGTCAACAATCAATCAGCGAAGCGATTGCCAAGAGACAGCAGTATGCGTGTACACATCCAACGGCACAGAAGATGAAGGTGGTCCTGGCCAAGTTGCAGGTGCTGCAGTCCCTTCCTTTCCAAGTGGTGGACTCTAAACCTTTCAGAGAACTGATGTCTTGTGCCAAGCCGAGGTGGAGAGATCCAAGCTGTCATTTCTTTGCGAAACAGACAGTACCAGCCCTGCACAAATATGTAGAACAAAAGGTGGGCCAGTCCTTGAGCCTGTCAGTGTCTGCCAACGTATGGAGCTGTAATTACGGTCAGGGACAGTATATGTCCTTTACAGCCCACTGGGTAAATGTGGTTCCTGCACAGCCAAACCAGCAACTTGGCCAAGCAACGCCACTTCCGCCTCCACGTTCTCATGCCATTGGTCCTGGAACAATGTCTGCCTCCTCATCCTCCATCGTGTCCTTAGCTTTCAATGCAGGGACAATTCACAGTGCTCCACTAGCATACCACATGTGCAGGGCGTGGCGGTGTCACGCGGTTCTACACCTCGTTTGCCTGAGCAAATGGAGTCACACAGGAGAGGAACTTCTCTGCATCCTTCATCAAAAATTGAATTCTGGCTTTCCCCGCAGCAACTCAAAATTGGAACCATGGTGACGGACAACAGGAAGAACATGGTTTCTGCGCTGTGTCAAGGAAGGCTGTACCATGAGCCCTGCATGGCGCACGTGTTCAATCTGGTTGTCAAGCGGTTCCTAAAGTCTTCTACCCATCTGCAAGATATCCTAAAAATGGCCAGGAAACTTTGCATACACTTCAGCCACTCATACACCGCCAAGCACACCCTCCTTTAGCTACAGCGGCAGAACGGCGTCCCCCAACATAGGCTGATATGTGACGTTTCCACCCGTTGGAATTCCACCCTCCATAAGTTGGACTGACTATACGAACAGAGAAAGGCCATAAATGATTTCTTGATGATCCAAGCTGACAGAGGTACTCCCCTGTGTAACTTCCATGTCAGCCAGTGGCAGCTCATGCGTGACACCTGCCATTTGCTCGTGCCTTTTGAGGAGGCCATTTTATTTGTCAGTCGCCAGGACTGATGACAACATCATTCATATTCTGGAAAAGATGCTTGTAAATCTGGCTGGTCAGGGGACAGGAGACGTGGCGACTACATCTCATGGCCACATGAGCCCTGTGGGGGCTGAACTGGAGAAGGAGAAAGAAAAGGAGCACATGGGGGCAGGGAGTCCATCCAAGTCATTTGTGCAAATTCCCCGATCCATGCTGACTTACTTGCATAGTGACAGCCGAATTGTCACCATTTGGCAGAGGGATGACTACTGGCTCTCCACCATGTTAGACTCTTGCTACCGGTCCAAAATGGGGGCCTTTTTTTTTTACACCCGCCGAGAGGGAGGACAAACTGAACTACTATAGAGACATCCTATGTAGTCAGTTGGCTGCTGCCTATCTGCGCCATCGTTCATCCTCTTGCAGGTCTGACCGGGGGGGCCCTCTGATGAGCAGCTTTCTTCACCGGCATAGTGAAGAAACTACTCACCAGCAGCATCAGCTAGACCTGGAGGAGAACCTGAACCAGCAGGTGGTGGCATACTTGGACAGCACCCTGCCACCCGTCATTGAAGATCCACTGGACTACTGGGCAGCCAAACTGGGTTTGTGGCCACAACTGGCCAAGTTTGCTCTGGAAAATCTGTTCTGCCCGGCCAGCAGTGTGGCATCAGAGTGGGTGTTTAGTGCGGCGGGGGCCATAGTTACCCCAAGGAGAACTCGCCTGTCCACCCAAAATGTGGAGAGACTGACCATTGTCAAAATGAATCAGGCGTGGATCAGCCAGGATTTCCACCCACCAATGCCTGATGCATTGTACTGTTATTGCGGGTACTGTTATTGCCAAGCACCTCTCCACACTGTCGTCGAGCCACTCTGTGGTCTCCTGATGCTACTGTTGCTGCCACTTCCACACTGTCGTCGTGCCACTCTGTAGTCTCCTGATGCTGCTGCCTCCACACTGTTGTCGTGGCACTCTGTGCTCTCCTGATGCTGCTTCCACTGCCACCTCCACACTGTCGTCGTGCCACTCTGTAGTCTCCTGATACGGCTGCCTCCAAACTGTCGTCGTACCACTCTGTAGTCTCCTGATGCTACTGCTGCTGCCACCTCCGGACTGTTGTGCCACTCTGTGGTCTCCTATTGCCACCTCCACACTGTTGTCGTTACACTCTGTGGTCTCCTGATGCTGCTGCCACCTACGCACTGTCGTCGTACCACTCTGTGGTCTCCTGATGCTGCTACTACTGCCACCTCCACACTGTCGAAAATTAGAAACAAGGCCCTTGATCTACCTGTACCAAAGCACTTCCATGAGTTACAACACAACGTAAGTCAACTGAGGTTTAGAATTATAGACCATATCCCTCCACTCAGACGTGGGGGTGACAGGGAAAGGAGATTGAAACAGAGAGAGTAAAAGTGGATATATGAATTGTACAGTTTATTTCCGAGGGGTATGAATATCGATTTTTCTATGACTGCATATTTGTAGAATACATGACTATGTGCAATTGGTCTCTTACTTGATGATTTTTATTTATTTTTCACAGATGGACTGTTATTGTCAAATTTGTTTTTTTATTTCATGTAGGTGGACTATGATGGTTTCTTTTGGGTGGTAAGAGAAACCTTGCTCCTAAATTAGTTAATATGACTAATACAACTAACCCCCCCTTTTTTCCTTGTTTTCTGTTTTCCTTTTTGTCATATTTACATTTATTGACACTATTGTGATTTGCGGCATGTACTAAATACCCATGTTTTTGAGACCTATGACTGTGCATTACTTGGAAGGCAAAGACCTTGTACTATCAGGACACCATTAATAAATGGAACTCTATATTTCTATATGGGGCCATATAAGCTATGGTGGCCTAAGGCTGTTTAGCGATACCACCTCATAGGTTGTTTTTTTCCATTAACACAAGGGGTTAAATACAGTTATCACACTATATTATATTTCAGAAACTGTATGGAATTAACTGCCCACAGGATTAACCTGGAATCCTTTATTTATACAACTACCAAAAATATGTCATATAGATTGCTTTGGCCAGGTACTTTTCACGGTTGAGAGTAAAACTTTGTGGGCCAATATAGTTAATAATATGAATCCCCTTTCCATTATGGAGCGTTTGCAATGTGGATCGCTTTTGCTACTTGTCCTCTTTATACTTCTTTTATTTGGGCCTCCTGTAACTAGGAGACGCTGCCGATCACGTGGTTTAATCACGTGACAGGCTCTTTCAAGCTTCTGCCTTGATTACACCTGCAATAGCGTTCTGTAGCCTAGCAACGCGGCGGCCCTGTGACATTACATCACTGGTCACGTGATGGTCATGTGCCTCCCAGGTCCTGCTTCCCTGTGTATATTGAACTGGAAGTAAAAACACAGGTAAATTATTGGTCTTTTTGTTCTGCCTTATTATAACTCATCATAGTTGGGCCCCCATAATTATTCATGCTAACATTTATATGTTTTCAGTAATGTTTGATTATTGTAAATTCTGAGGGTTAGGAGGAGGAGATTGTTTCCAGGTCACTCTGATGATGTCATCAGCACATGGAGAACAAATGTTTGTAACACTGGTATATGCATGCTTGAATGCAGCCGAAACGTTGCATTTGGGTACGGTGATTAAAACTACTCCTCACTTTGATTATATGGATGCTGTCCTCGCTTCTTTTTTGGACCTCCGCACTGTCGTCGTACCACTCTGTGGTCTCCTGATGCTGCTGCTGCTGCCACTGCTACCTTCAAGCCACTCTGTGGTCTTGGGGTACTATCTCTCCATGGGGAAAGAGCGCCTTAATAGGTGTCAGGAGACTTATGGGCCATTCATGCTCCTCTGGAATTCTGGGAGGAAAAGTGATACAAATGAGCTCTTAACAAACTCTGCCTCTAATGCCACCAGATGAAAGGCAGCTATCCGATAAGTCAATGTTCAGCTTTTTAAATAAACCTTGAGACGTGACTCGGATATTAAATAAGCCAGCACCTCATGTGCAGACAGCTTTTTCGGGGTGATTGCAGTCAGTGCAGAGCAGAGAGTACTGGCTTAACTGGGTGAGAGGCCCTTCAGGGTTTGAGGGTACGATCTCTCCTTGGGGAGAGATCGCCTTAATCGGCATGAGGAGACTCTGTGGTCTCCTGATGCTACGGCTGCTGCCACTGCCACCTCCACACTGTCGTTGTGCCACTCTGTAGTCTCCTGATGCTGCTGCTGCCTCCACATGGTCATCGTGCCACTCTGTAGTCTCCTGATGCTGCTACTTCCACACTGTTGCTGTGCCAATCTGTGGTCTCCTGATGCTGCTGCTGCCTCCACACTGTCGTCTTGCCACTCTGTAGGCTCCTGATGCTGCTGTTGCCTCAACACTGTTGTCTTGCCACTCTGTAGTCTCCTGATGCTACTGTTTCCTCCACACTGTTGTCGTGCCACTCTGTAGTCTCCTGATGCTGCTGTCTCCACATTCTCATCGTGCCACTTCTACAGTAACAGGCAGGACAAAGTTGACTACAATTGACACTTATTCTACTTCAATTCCTCAAGCACAGACATTAATGGTGATAGGAACTTTCCTCTTGCCATCTCTGTCATTGTGCCACTCTGTGGCCTCCTGATTCTGCTACTGCCACCACCTCCACACTCTTTCATTGTGCCACTTTGTGGCCTCCTAATGATGCTGCTGCTGCCACTTTCGCACTGTCATTGTGCCACTCTGTGGGTGCAATGGGTATATTTCCAAGTACCACCAGCAGATATTTCTCTGAATACGCTGCACAGCCTTTTTTCAAAAACCTGTTGGGAAGCTTCTACAGTTTATAAGAGTGCAATAAGCATATAGGCGTCAATTAACAGCAGGGTAGTAACCTATATTTTTGTCACTCCTGAGGGACATCCAGTTAACCTTATTTTTTTCCCAAAAAAACGAACTGTTTTTATACAGTTTACATATGTGTAATAAGCATGTGTCAAGAGCAGTGTATTGTTGTGAAAGTTATGTTGTGCTCCCCCCCCCCCCAAAAAAAAAAAACCTATTGCAATCTTTCTACAGTATGTGTATAAGTGTACAAAGAACTTAGAAAATAAGCATATTTTATCCAGTCAACAGCCGTCTATTTTGATAGCACCTGGGGGCCATTAAATTGCTCCTATATAAAGAAAAAAATAAAACTCTACAGCATATACATGATTATTGCAAGTAAACTATTTTAGTGTCTCAGCAGCAGCATGCATTTTGGTTTCAGGGAATTGTCCAATTGCACCTTTTTTCCAAAACATGTTGCAACTTTTCCCCATTTAAAAATGAGTGCACCAAACCTGTGACTTGTCATTGTTTAAATATGCTTCAAAATAAAATGTCTAGTATAAAACAGAATGGAAAACATAAGACCCGTTCCCGGTAATCTGAGAGAATTTGAGTGGCTGAGGTGTTTCAAAAAGCAAAAGCAGCACAGTCAGCACCAGCCTTACAGCCAGTAGTGGTAGCAGGCCACAATTCTCCATCACTTCTGGTAATAGATTATTAAGAAGACAAAAAGGATGCTATTGTGGACTGGATGGTCTCAATCATAGCAAGATGTTGATGTCATTCCTGAGTCTCACAGCCTGCCTAAGAGACAAGCTTCAACACATTTCTCCTCCATGCAGCCCCAGAAAATCCTTGTATTTGCATCTATCTTTACATCTTTATCTATGTCTTCCCTTCCCATGTGCAATGGAAGATGCACAAGATAGTCTTCCTGTAGCTGAGTTTTGCAGTCAGAGTTTGAACTGCCATGAGGAGGAAGCTCAGGCAAATGCGGGGGACCAGATGACTTATGCATAGCTGTGTAAATGGTGGTGATTTGTGCCATTGTGCCATGATGGTGTAAGGACACTGGTAGCCATGTTGACAGTGACACCCAGGGCAAATACAGAGGAGGGAATTGTGAGGAGGGCCACAAAGCCTATGATGACATATATCTCATAAAAGTGGTAGACAGGAGTATGATGATGATTGTGTATTGGACGAGACTTGAAAACTGAATTAGGGTGATTAGGAGGTGCATCAGAGGAGGAGGGTGGTGGCGGAACTAAAAAACAGAAATAATGTACAGCCAAAACATCCAAAACAACTGGCAGAGCCAGATCTGCTTCTATTGTGTACAGAAACAAAGTTGGAGGAGACAGCACGTCCTTAATGAAGCTTTATTCCGGATGCTACATTTCGGCCCAAAAGGCCTTTATCAAGCATTTTGGGCCGCAACGTAGCATCCGGAATAAAGCTTCATTAAGGACGTGCTGTCTCCTCCAACTTTGTTTCTATACGCTGATTGCTTTTTTAAGGGATTCACCACCCTTCCTGGAGACGTGCACCCTCATCCACCCACTCTGTGGGGTGCTGCCCTATCTGCTTCTTTACAAACTGCTTCTATTGTGGTCAGCTCAGGAACTGGTGATGCTTCTAATATCATAACATGTGAAACGTAGGCCAAGGTACCTTCCTTATGGCAATTATATTACATTGCACTGTGCAAATTCTGCAGGATGAAAATAAGCCGTGGGAGTTTAAACACAAACGCGGCAACAATGGCCCTACTGCAACACAAAGGTCCCCATCAACAGAACCAGTGGGAAAATAGAACTGGCCAGAAATTGGAACAATATTGTCCACCATTCTACAGATCTCCTTTCCATCACCCAGACTGCATTCACAAGTACAACTGGCAGCTGCTGTCAGTGCAATTGCTGCCATACCACTTAGTGGATTACATTGCCTTAACAGAACTGATGGCATGTGTTCAGCCTCAATGGCAGATACCTAGTCGGCATTATTTCTCAAAAAAAAGGAATTGTCTCTGTTGAGCAAGTTGCAAGCCACTATTGACAACAGGAGAAGCAAATATGGCCAGGGACAGTAAATGTCTTTCACAACCCACTGGATCAATGTCTTCAGTGGCAGGAGCAATGCAGCACCCCAGCAACAATTCCAGGTTCTAATGATACCTCCATATTTGTGTCGGGCTGGTTCCCACACCCGCCCCTTATCCACCTTCTCCATGTCCTACTCGATTGAAATCCTCTTGTCCCCATGTGTATAAAAGGGTTACTTTACACCTTCACTTTAAGAGTGGCTCTTCCCTTTACCTGGAAGGGTTAATTGTCTAACATACACATGGCTAATCCCTGCCCTCTGCCTTAACAGATAAGACTTGTTAAGGGACATATAGTTTGCTAAATCCCCAATCTCTTCTCCTCGTACTGGATGGCGCCATAACCATAAACCAAACAGCGGATCAGTTGGTAGTGTGCGTAAAGCAGCACATTTCCCAGCCAATGACCCCTCATCAACTAAAAGGTGGTCAGTGACTATGGCAGAAACATTGTGGGTGTGCTGCATTTGGGAGAAATAACATATACTTCCTGCACCTGGCTCTTGTGAAAAACCTAGTGATACAACACTTTTTAATACAGTATTGTGGCTTGCAGAAGCTGCTAGCCATGTCCAATAAAGTGTCTGCTCATTTTAGCCATTGTTATGTGGCTAGATGGGCCTTCCTGGACTTGCAGCGACAGAACAGTCTGCCTTTGCTGTGGTTGATCCATAACATAGTAACATAGTAACATAGTTTATAAGGCCGAAAAAAGACATCTGTCCATCCAGTTCGGCCTGTTTTCCTACAAGTTAATCCAGAGGAAGGCAAAAAAACCCTGTGAGGTAGAAGCCAGTTTTCCCCACTTTAGGGAAAAAAATTCCTTCCCGACTCCAATCAGGCAATCAGAATTACTCCCTGGATCAACGACCCCTCTCTAGTAACTATAACCTATAATATTATTACCCTCCAAAAATACATCCAGGCCCCTCTTGAACTCTTTTAGTGAACTTACCATCACCACCTCAGAGAGAGAGTTCCATAGTCTCACTGCTCTTACCGTAAAGAATCCTCTTCTATGTTTATGTACAAACCTTCTTTCCTCCAGACGCAGAGGATGGCCCCTCGTCACAGTCACAGTCCTGGGGATAAATAGATCATGGGAGAGATCTCTGTACTGACCTCTGATATATTTATACATAGTTATTAGATCTCCCCTCAGTCGTCTTTTTTCTAAAGTGAATAAGCCTAATTTTGATAACCTTTCTGGGTACTGTAGTCCACCCATTCCAGTTATTACTTTAGTTGCCCTCCTCTGAACCCTCTCCAGCTCTGCTATGTCTGCCTTGTTCACAGGAGCCCAGAACTGTACACAGTACTCCATGTGTGGTCTGACTAGTGATTTGTAAAGTGGCAGGACTATGTTCTCATCACGGGCATCTATGCCTCTTTTGATGCAGCCCATTATCTTATTCTATTTCATTGGAATTCCACTTTGCATATGTTGCAACATCTGTACGAGCTGCATAAGGCAGTCAATGGTTATATCATGCATGAGGCCACCACAGCAGGGAGCATGTGTTCTTTTGGGCTCAGACAGCTCATCAGGGAGGTGTGTCAAGAACGAAGGCCGCAAGATTTGTCAGTAGGGACAACAGCAGCATCAAAAATGTCACCCCCCCCCAGATAGTTATACTGGCCAATCATCGCAGTGGGGGGGGGGGTGCCTTAAAGAACTCTGGCATGCTGGCATTAGGCATGCTGATTTTTGGTCGATTCGGCCCTAAAACAAATACAGATGTATTGTAATGCATTGCAGAGGGGATTAGACCCTGAAAAGTCCAAGAGTGAGACAAAGATAAAAAAATTAAAACAGTTAAAAAAAAAATGTTTTTAATAATGAAAAAAAGTTTCAAGTAAAAAAAAAGCCCCTTTCCCCTGATTTTATAATAAAAATTGAAAAAAAAGAAAAGAAACACATATTAGACACCACATCACAACCGGTTCTATAAATATTTCACATAATCTTCTCCATCAGATAAAAACCGTAAACAAATGAGGACCTTCTCAAGATGGCTCCTCTGCCAGTTCTCTGAGGCCAAAACTGCCTTCCCTCACTTCACATACACACTTGCTGTAGCCAGCAGCTTCCTGCCAGCCAATCAGATTGCATTACTGAGAGACACGCCTCCTCACTCTAAAGCCTAATGCAGGCATGCAGTGTGAAGGACCGCCCCTCTGTCTTCTGTTTATGATTAGCCAGAGACAGATGAGCCATAGCAAGAGTCTTTTAAGGGACCAGTGGAAAGGTACAGGAGACATTAATAAAAGCTGTCATTATAAGATAATTACAGATCTTTTGAAAATAAGTTAAAACAAATTAGAGTATCACCTGCGCTGTCGCTTTAGGGTGTGCCTCGCCCCAAGAGCTTAACTAAATAAACAAACAAACAAAAAAAAGACGACAAATAAATAAATATACATATATATATATATATATATATATATATATATATATACACACACATACATATATATATATATAAATAACAGAATGTATAAATCGGTCTTGGGGCCCGCAGCAAGATAAGATATTCACCAAATTCGGCACACAGGTACATCAGGTGTCCGGGAAGGTTTTAGACCAGGTCTCATCTCTCTAGGACATACCGTTCCTGAGATATTCCCAAAATATGATCTCCATTAGCCAACATTACAACTGGGAACTTTGGTTTTAAACTCCAACTGCCATTCTCTGCAAAGCCACACAGGGAGGGCAGGTTTCCATAACAACCAGGTAATTATCAGCAGCTGAGGATCTCATCCATTTCTATTTACTGACACTGTTAAAGGTATTCCGGTTACCATAAATATAACTTATGTGTTTTTTTCTATTACTACAGTTCAGTAGTAATAAAATATGTTTTCCTCCACTGCTGCCTATTGCGTGGGCTCATAAATAAGCATGGTATTGACCTTTTAATTCAGGCCACCCTAAAAGAAGTACTTAAAACCCCCGCCCCAGGTCTCACTAAGCCACACCCCGAACTATGTCAGGCCACACCCCCTTTCACTTCGCAGCCAACAGAGATTGAAAAAATAAAGGTAAAAATCAACTTCTGTCAGCTGCAGGGATGGGTGGGAGGTTGACTTTCTTTCTGCAACAACACACACAAACATTAAATAAAATAGATTAAATACACCCATGCGAAGCGTCTTGCTAATCCACGCCCCTGACTCTGTCAGGTCATGCCCCCTCCCACTCTGCAGCCAATGGGAATTGAAAAAATTTAGGTAAAAATAAACTTCTGTTTGCTGCAGGGGTGGGACGGTGAATTTCTCTCTGCAACGACACACAAATTTTAGATGAAATAGACTAATTATAGACCACAACTGTTCGAAGCCTTTTGCTAAGCCACGCCCCGTCTGTCAGGCCACACCCCCTCTCACTCCGCAGACATTCTGCAACGACACACAGAAACATTAAATGAAATAGATTAAATGCACCTATGCAAAGCACTTTGCTAAGCCACGCCCCGACTCTGTAAGGCCACGCCCCCTCCCACTCCGCAGCCAACAGGGATTGAAAAAATAAAGGTAAAAATCAACTTCTGTCAGCTGCAGGGATGGGTGGGAGGTTGACTTTGTTTATGCAACGACACACAGAAACATTAAATGAAATAGATTAAATACATCCATTTGAAGCGTCTTGCTAATCCACGCCCCCGACTCTGTCAGGTTACGCCCCCTCCCACTCCGCAGCCAACGGGGATTGAAAAAATAAAGGTAAAAATAAACTTCTGTTTGCTGCAGGGGTGGGAGGGTGAATTTTTCTCTGAAACGACACACAAAAATTTTAGATAAAATAGACTAATTATAGACTACAACTGTTCGAATCGTCTTGCTAAGTCACGCCCCCAACTCTGTCAGACCACGCCCCCTCCCACTCTGCAGCCATTCTGCAACGACACACAGAAACATTAAATGAAATAGATTAAATCACCTATGCGAAGCACTTTGCTAAGCCACACCCCCAACTCTGTCAGGTCATGCCCCCTCCCACTCCGCAGCCAACAGGGATTGAAAGAATGAAGGGAAAAATAAACTTCTGTCAGTTGCAGTGGTGGGAGGGTGAATTTCTCTCTCTGCAATGACACACAAAATTTTAGATGAAATAGACTAATTTCAGACTACAACCGTTCGAAGCATCTTGATAATCCACACCCCCAACTCTGCCAGGCCACGCCCCCTCCCACTCCGCAGGCAACGGGGATTGAAAAAAATCAGCTGCAGGGGTGGGAGGGTGAATTTCTCTCTGCAACGACACACAAAAATCGTAGATGAAATTGACTAATTTTAGACTACGACCATTCAGTACTAATAAAAGATGTTTTTTTTCCACTGCTACCCATTGCGGGTCCCCATAAATTACCATGTCATCGACCTGTAATTCATGACACTCTGACCTCCGCCCCAGATCTCGGGAAACCACGCTCCGACTCTGTCAGGCAATGCCCCCTCCCACTCCGCAGCCAACGGGGATTGAAAAAATGAAGGTAAAAATCAACTTCTGTCAGCTGCAGGGGTGGGAGGGAAGTTGGATTTCTTTCTGCAACAACATACAGAAACATTAAATGAAATAGATTAAATATACCCGTGCAAAGCAATGTTTTCTTCCACTGTTACCCATGGCGTGTCCTCATAAATTACCATGGCATCGACCTGTAATTCTGGCCACCATCAAAAGAAGGACTTAAAACCCTGCCCCAGGTCTTGCAACGTCACGTCCCCGACTCAGTCAGGCCATGACCCCTCCCACTCCGCAGCCAATGGAGATTGAACAATTGAAGGTAAAAATCAACATCTGTCAGCTGCAGGGATGGGAGGGAGGATGACTTTCTCTCTGCAACGACACACAGACACATTAAATGAAATAGATTAAATATACCCGCGCAAAGCAATGTTTTCTTCCACTGCTACCCATTGTGTTTCCTCAAATTACCATGGCATTAACCTGTAATTCAGGCCACCCTGAAATGAAGGACTTAACTCCCCCACCGTGTCCCATTAAACCACACCCCCTCCCACTCCGCAGCCAATAGGGATTGAAAAAATGAAGGTAAAAATCAATTTCTGTCAGCAACTTTCTCTCTGCAACGACACACAGAAACATTAAATAAATAGATGAAATATACCCAGGCGAAGCCGGGTCTTTCTGCTAGTAGAGTATATAAGTAAGAGGTATCTGCGCTGGTAAAAAGGCAATTAAATTCCAAATTCAACACCTCTGCCTCAGGCAAAAAAGCAAACGTAAGGCTGGTAATGTATAGCACCGTGAGAAGTAAACTGCAATGTCATTTACTGTATTCTGATCAAGAAATAGCCATAAAACATACAGTGTACCTGTTTGTTTGTAATCTCCAAATCAGGAAAAGAGTCCTAGATTTTTTGAAAAAATGTTGTTCCTGCGTGGGAAACTCTGCCAGCTGTTGTCTAGGAAAAACTTCTGCCTCCAGCCTATCAGAGGCTGGCGCAGGCGGCGTGATGACGTCATTGCGCCGCCTGAGCCGTACAGCGCTGGACACAGACCGGAAGAGGCCTGCATCGCATCGCTGACAGGCTCATGGAGATAAGTATTAGTGTTTTTTTTTTTCATTTACGCTGTGCCAAGGGCCCTGGCACACAGTGGGAGCACTATGGAGCTGGAAGAGCACTATTTTTTTTTATTGGCACACAGTGGGGGCACTATGGGGGGCACTATTTTATATATTGGCACATAGTGGGGCCACTATGGAGGGGGAGGAGCATCATGGGGGGCAGTATTTTATATATTGGCACATAGTGGGGCCACTATGGAGGGGGAGGAGCACTATGGGGGGCACTATTTTATATACTGGCACATAATGGGGCCACTATGGAGGGGGAGGAGCACTATGGGGGGCACTATTTTATATATTGGCACATAGTGGGGCCACTATGGAGGGGGAGGAGCATTATGAAGGGCACTATTTTATGTACTGGCACATAGTGGGGCCACTATGGAGGGGGAGGAGCATTATGAGGGGCACTATTTTATATATTGGCACATAGTGGGGGCACTATGGAGGGGGAGGAGCACTATGGGGGCACTATTTTATGTACTGGCACACATAAGGGGGAGGAGCACTATGGGGCGCACTATTTTTATATACTGGCACACAAGGGGGAGGAGCACTATGGGGCGCACTATTTTTATATACTGGCACACATAGGGGGCACTATGGGGGCCCTATCTTATACACTGGCACACATGGTGGCACTGTGGAGGAGGAGGAGCACTATAGGGGCCCTACCTTATATACTGGCATACATGGAGAACACTATGGAGAAGGGGAGGAGAGGAGCACTATTGGGGCCATTATAATGGGCATTATACTGGCACACATTATGGGGGTATTTTATACTCGCACATTATGTCAGGCACCATGGGGACAAGGGAAAGAGCACTATGGGGGCACTATATAGAAGTATTTTATACTGGCGCAAATTATAGGGCACTATGCGGCTCAACAGGGGGCACTAAGAGGGTTTTTTTGGGCACACGGTAGGGGACATTGGCACAGGTTATGAATGCATTATGGGGACATTGGCTCTACTGGTGGCACTAATAATTTCTACTGGGACTTTGGGGATCACTATTACTATGGGGGCACCCTGTCATGGTATCAGCTTAGCAGAGTTATTTTTGGGGGACATTATGTTTGCACTATTAGTGTCAAGGGCACAATTTCCTGGGCGCAGTTAATTTTTAGAGCACCGTGTGCCAATAATTACTGAATGTGGTAGTATCTGTGCGTAACTAGTATTTGCAGGAGGACTGTATAGTATAGTTTTGGGGGGAAGTATAGTATAGTATTGGGGGTTGCAGGATGGGGTGTTCAAGAAGGTACGTAGAATGATGGAAAAGTAGGAAACTAAGATTTCTGTCATACTCTGCAGAGAGAAGAGATGGCTGAAAGAAATCATCATGGTGGTCAGGTCTGAAAGGAGAAGATGAGGACAGAGAATATCTACAGTACAGAAAAAAAGTTTGGACACACCTTCTCATTCAAAGAGTTTTCTGTATTTTCATGACTATGAAAATTGTAGATTCACACCGAAGGCATCAAAACTATGAATTAACACATGTGGAATTATATACTTAACAAAAAAGTGTGAAACAACTGAAAATATGTCTTATATTCTAGATTCTTCGAAGTAGCCACCTTTTGCTTTGATTACTGCTTTGCACACTCTTGGCATTCTCTTGATGAGCTTCAAGAGGTAGTCACCTGAAATGGTTTTCACTTCACAGGTGTGCCCTGTCAGGTTTAATAAGTGGAATTTCTTGCCTTATAAATGGGGTTGGGACCATGAGTTTTGTTGGGAAGAAGTCAGGTGGATACACAGATGATAGTCCCACTGTACAGTGTTCATTTTAGGACATGGTCAGATATCAGTGTCAAGTATCAAAATAATGCTAGTGTGATACCTGACTCTGACACCTGACCCTGACACCTGACCATGACACCCGACCCTGACACCTGACCCTGGACTTCAGGTGTCAGGGTCACTATGACTTTTAGCTTCATTGTACTTTACATATGCTGAATCACATAGATTAAGAAAATCACTTATTAATCTGTCTGAACCTATAGCTCAGCAGTCACTATGACTTTTAGTCATTTTTTATTTTCATATACTGAATGACATAGATGAAGAAATTCACTTCTTAATCTGGCAGAATTTATAGCTCAGCAGTTAGACACTTGCATTCTATATAGACTTCTGGGGTTCGACTCCCATTTTGGTCTTTAAAAAATAAATTGGTATTTTATTCAGCCCTAGAAAAGAGGCAAATTCAAGTGATGTGTGACCCTTGACAACTGACTCGTCAGGCGTCAGGGCTCAGGGTCGCTAAATGGGAGTCGAACCCCAGAAGACTATATAGAATGCAAGTGTCTAACTGCTGAGCTATAAATTCTGCCAGATTAAGAAGTGAATTTCTTCATCTATGTCATTCAGTATATGAAAATGAAAAATGACTAAAAGTCATAGTGACTGCTGAGCTATAGGTTCAGACAGATTAAGAAGTGATTTTCTTAATCTATGTGATTCAGCATATGTAAAGTACAATGAAGCTAAAAGTCATAGTGACCCTGACACCTGAAGTCCAGAGTCAGGTGTCAGGGTCAGGTGTCAGGGGTCAGGTGTCAGGGTCAGGTATCACACTAGCATTATTTTGATACTTGACACTGATATCTGACCATGTCCTAAAATGAACACTGTACTACTGAATAGACTGTTAGAATTTGTATTATGGCAAGAAAAAAGCAGCTAAGTAAAGAAAAACGAGTGTATATCATTACTCAGTCTGAAAAATTGGGAAAACTTTGAAAGTGTCCCCAAGTGCAGTCGCAAAAACCATCAAGCGCTACAAAGAAACTGGCTCACATGAGGTACTGCCCCAGGAAAGGAAGAACAAGAGTCACCTTTGCTACAGAGAATAAGTTCATCCGAGTCACCAGCCTCAGAAATCGCAGGTTAGCAGCAGCTCAGATTAGAGACCAGGTCAATGCCACACAGAGTTCTAGCAGCAGACACATCTCTACAACAACTGTTAAGAGGAGACTGTGTGCAGCAGGCCTTTATGGTAAAATAGCTGCTAGAAAACCACTGCTAAGGACAGGCAACAAGCAGAAGAGACTTGTTTGGGCTAAAGAACACAAGGAATGGACATTAGACCAGTGGAAATCTGTGCTTTGGTCTGATGAGTCCAAATTTGAGATCTTTGGTTCCAACCACTGTGTCTTTGTGCGACGCAGAAAAGGTGAACGGATGGACTCTACATGCCTGGTTCCCACCGTGAAGCATGGAGGTGTGATGGTGTGGGGGTGCTTTGCTGGTGACACTGTTAGGGATTTATTCAAAATTGAAGGCATACTGAACCAGCATGGCTACCACAGCATCTTGCAGCGGCATGCTATTCCATCCGGTGTGCATTTAGTTGGGCCATCATTTATTTATCAACAGGACAATGACCTCAAACACACCTCCAGGCTGTGTAAGGGCTATTTGACCAAGAAGGAGAGTGATGGGGTGCTACGCCAGAGGACCTGGCGTCCACAGTCACCAGACCTGAACCCAATCGAGATGGTTTGGGGTGAGCTGGACCGCAGAGTGAAGGCAAAAGGGCCAACAAGTGCTAAGCATCTCTGGGAACTCCTTCAAGACAGTTGGAATACCATTTCAGGTGACTACCTCTTGAAGCTCATCAAGAGTGTGCAAAGCAGTAATCAAAGCAAAAGGTGGCTACTTTGAAGAACCTAGAATATAAGACATATTTTCAGTTGTTTCACACTTTTTTGTTAAGTATATAATTCCACATGTGTTAATTCATAGTTTTGATGCCTTCGGTGTGAATCTACAATTTTCATAGTCATGAAAATACAGAAAACTCTTTGAATGAGAAGGTGTGTCCAAACTTTTGGTCTGTACTGTACATCTAAGGAGTCACTGGATGTAAGAGGTATGTGGCGCTGTATTAGGCTACATGCACACGACCGTATGTGTTTTGCGGTCTGCAAAAAAAACTGATGATGTTCCGTATGGCATTCGTGTTTCCATTTTTTTTTGTGGATCCATTGTAACAATGCCTATCCTTGTCCGCAAAACGGACAAGAATAGGACATGTTTAGAGATGAGCGAACATGCTCGTAACAAGCACTGTACCGCTCGGATCCCCTGCGCTTGCATGGGCGCAGGCAGCCGCTTCCGTCCTCCTCACCCAACGGAAGCGGCTGCCTGCACCCATGCGAGCGCAGGGGAGCCGAGCAGTACAGTGCTCGTTACTAGCACGTTCGCTCATCTCTAGACATGTTCTATTTTTTTCGCAGGGCTACGGAACGGACATACTGATGCGGATAGCACACACTTTGCGGTCCGCATTTTTTGCTGACCCATTGAAATGAATGGGTCCGCATCCTATCCGCAAAAAAAACGGACGCAGAAATAAAATACATTTGTGTGCATGTAGCCTTAGGCTACTTTCACATCTGAGTTAGTGATTCTGGCAGGCTGTCCAAGCAGAGAACAGCCTGCCAGAATTCATCGGCTCCGCCACTGCTGAATGCAGAATGCTCACCGGCCCCATTAACTATAATGGGATCCGGCAGAGATCCGGTCGCAATCTGGCAAAAATGCCGAGAATTAGCGGGACACAAACCACTGCATGCCTGAGTTTGTGTCTGGCCAATTCCTTGTATTCTCTACCGGAGCGTAGCGCTGCATGTGTGAAAGTAGCCTTACCCTGTATGTTTTGTAAGTTTTGAATTGCTGTATGAAATGTTAGGACTAGAGATGAGCGAGCATGCTCGTCCAAGCTTGGTGCTCGTTCGAGTATTAGGGTACTCGTAAGTGCTCGCTGCTCGGATGAGTATCTCGCCATGCTCGAGGAAATGGCATCTCCCGCATTTTGAATTTTTGGCGCCTATAAACTCAGCCAATCACAAGCCAGGAGACTCTATGGTACACCCAGCATCATGTGGGGCCCTTACATGTCGATAGCAGGGGTTGGCTGGCCTGATCAGGTGATATATGGAATATACTAGTGACTGCCCGCGGTGCTCGGCTCAGATGCTGTCTGGATGTCGTTAGGGACAGATCGGTTGTGTTTCAGGGAGAGTGTTAGGGCCTGGAATTAGTTCTCTGTTAGGCAGGAGTGATATCAAAAGAACCCAACAGCCCCCAAGACACTTTATTTTTGTCTCCTGGCTGGGCTGGCTGGCACTAGTAGTGCAGCTATCGCCATATATAACACTTTTTTTTTATTGATTTATCTTAGTGATACAAATCCATTTCATACAGCTGTGTGGAACCATTCTGTGTGTCACAGTTCAGCTGTCCACTCACCACAAACCACAATCCGTATTTTCTGTCCAGGTGACCCATACTGTACGTCACGTAATCAAATACGGTCTTTTGCTTTCACTGATACAGCTACATTACAAAAATCTCTGTGCGACATTTGTCTGGGTTGCAGTCAAAATAGCCACAGTAAGCAGGGGCTGAGTTTGCTCTCTGATATTTTCTGCACGTCACTACATTACAAAAATCTCTGTGCGACATTTATCTGGGTTGCAATTAAGCAGACCAAGTCTGCCTAATCTAATAGTTTCAGTGTAATTGCTCCATACTGCATGGTACGTAATAACATACGTAATTTAGCTCTAACTTATCCACCTATATACAAAGCACAATCCGTATTTTCTGTCCAGGTGACACATTCTGTACGTCACGTAATTAAAAAAGGTCTTTTGCTCTCACTGATACAGCTACATTACAAAAATCTCTGTGCGACATTTGTCTGGGTTGCACTTAAGCAGACCAAGTCTGCCTAATCTAATAGTTTCAGAGTAATTGCTCCATACTGCACGGTACGTAATAACATACGTAATTTTGCTCTAACTTATCCACCTATATATTTTCTTGTTCAGATTGAACAAGTTTGTGGGTTTCAGTACAGCAGGCCCATTTTTTTTTTTGTTATATAATACACTTATATACAGAAAATAGGGTCGAGGACGAGGGCGTGAGCATTCAATTACTGCAGGGGGCAGAGGCCTTGGTCCTGGGCAGGGTGAGACAGTACCTGCTGATGAGGGAGCAGGGGAACGCCACAGAGCTACATGTCTCAACTTACAGGGACACGTGGTAGAGGACTGTTGAAACCACAACAGTGCGAACAGCTGATCTCGTGGATTGCGGACAATGCTTCAAGTAATTTGTCCACCAGTCGATCTTCCACGCAGTCCACCCACGTTACCCAAGGGAACACTCCTCTGGCTCCTCCACCTCAACCTCCTTCCCCCCAGTCTGCCCCCTCCCAGGAAAATTTGGAATGCAATCCGGCATACTCTGAGGAACGGTTTTCTGGACCCTTCCCTGAGTCACAAACCACTTCTCAGGTTGCTGCTGACCTCTTTCCCGATGCCCAAGTTTTCCAACTGTCGCAGTCTTTGGCTGATGATGATGACATTGTTGACTTAGTGGAAGAAGTGTGTAAAGAGGTGTCGGACGATGAGGAGACACGGTTGTCAGACAGTGGTGAAGTTGTTGTCAGGGCAGGAAGTCCAAGGAGTTCGTTACTCGAAACGAGCACCCGAGCATCGGGAAAAGTTCGTCTCGAATAACGAGCACCCGAGCATTTTAGTGCTCGCTCATCTCTAGTTAGGACACCATAGGTTAGGGCTTGGGGGGGGGGGGGGATTAGGCACATTCTTTGCACAGGGGCCCTCTGCTGTCTGTGTCCGCCCCTGGTCCATCCAGTTCGGCCTATTATCCTGCAAGTTGATCCAGAGGAAGGCAAAAAAAAACCTGAGGTAGAAGCCAATTTTCCCCACTTTAGGGGAAAAAATTCCTTCCCGACTCCAATCAGGCAATCAGAATTACTCCCTGGATCAACGACGCCTCTCTGGTAACTATAATCTGTAATATTATTACCCTCCAGAAATACATCCAGGCCAGAAATACATGGGCCAACATACCAGCAACAGTGTGTGCCAACCATGTGAAGACTTACAGAAAACTTTCGACCAACAAAGGATATATGATAAAGTATTGAGATGAACTTTTGTAATTGACCAAATACTTATTTTCCACCATAATTTGCAAATAAATTCTTTAAAAATCAGACAATGTGATTTTCTGGATTTGTTTTCTCATTTTGTCTCTCATAGTTGAGGTCTACCTATGATGTCAATTACAGGCCTCTCTCATCTTTTTAAGTGGGAGAACTTGCACAATTGGTGGATGACTAAATACTTTTTCCCCACTCTATAACCTGTAATATTATTACACTCCAGAAATACATCCAGGCCCCTCTTGAACTCTTTTAGTGAGCCACTAAAAGACCATCACCACCTCCTCAGGCAGAGAGTTCCATAGTCTTACTGCTCTTACCGAAAAGAATCTTCTTCTGTGTTTGTGTACAAACCTTCTTTCCTCCAGACGTAGAGGATATCCCCTCGTCACAGTCACACAAGATCATGGGAGAGATCTCTGTACTGACCCCTACATAGTTATTAGATCTCCCAGCAGTCGTCTTTTTTCTAAAGTGAATAACCCTAATTTTGATCATCTTTCTGGGTACTGTAGTCCACCCTTTCCAGTTATGACTATAGTTGCCCTCCTCTGAACCCTCTCCAGCTCTGCTATGTCTGCCTTGTTCACAGGAGCCCAGAACTGTACACAGTACTTCATATGTGGTCTGACTAGTGATTTGTAAAGTGGCAGGACTATGTTCTCATCACGGGCATCAATGTCTCTTTTGATGCAACCCATTATCTTATTGGCCTTGGCGGCAGCTGTCTGACACTGGTTTCTACAGCTTAGTTTGCTGTTCACTAAAATTCCTAGGTCCTTTTCCATGCCAGTGTTTTACCATTTAGTATGTACTGGTGACTTGCATTATTCCTTCCTTTGTGCATAACCTTACATTTGTCAGTGTTAAACCTCATCTGCCACTTCTCTGCCCAAGCCTCCAATCTGTCCAGATCCAACTGTAGCAGTGTACTGTCCTTTTTTGTGTTAATTACTTTACACAGTTTAATGTCATCTGCAAAAATTGATATTTTACTGTGCAAACATACATACTGTTTAATAACCACCTCTTGTTTTCTATCACTGAGCCAGTTACTTACCCACATACAGACGTTTTCTCCCAGGCCAAGCATTCTCATTTTATATACTAACCTTTTATGTGGTACAGTGTCAAATGCTTTGGAGAAGTCCAGATATACAGTCATGGCCAAAAGTTTTGAGAATGATACAAATATTAATTTTTACAAAGTCTACTGCTTCAGTTTTTATAATGGCAATTTGCATATAGTCCAGAATGTTATAAAGAGTGATCAGCTTAACAGCAATTACTTGCAAAGTCAATAATTGCCTAGAAAATGAACTTTATCCCCCAAAACACATTTCAACATCATTGCAGCCCTGCCTTAAAAGGACCAGCTAACATCGTTTCAGTGATTGCTCCATTAACACAGGTGTGGGTGTTGATGAGGACAGGGCTGGAGATCAATCTGTCATGATTAAGTAAGAATGACACCACTGGACACTTTAAAAGGAGGCTGGTGCTTGGCATCATTGTTTCTCTTCTGTTAACCATGGTTATCTCTAAAGAAACACGTGCAGTCATCACTGCACTGCACAAAAATGGCCTAACAGGGAAGAGTATCGCAGCTAGAAAGATTGCACCTCAGTCAACAATCTATCGCATCATCAAGAACTTCAAGGAGAGAGGTTCCATTGTTGCCAAAAAGGCTCCAGGGCGCCCAAGAAAGACCAGCAAGCGCCAGGACCGTCTCTTAAAAGTGTTTCAGCTGCAGGATTGGGCTACCAGCAGTGCAGAGCTTGCTCAGGAATGGCAGCAGGCAGGTGTGAGTGCATCTGCACGCACTGTGAGGCGGAGACTCTTGGAGCAAGGTCTGGTCTCAAGGAGGGCAGCAAAGAAGCCACTTCTCTCCAGAAAAAAAACATCAGGGACAGACTGATATTCTGCAAAAGGTACAGGGAGTGAACTGCTGAGGACTGGGGTAAAGTCATTTTCTCTGATGAATCCCCTTTTCGATTGTTTGGGACATCTGGAAAACAGCTTATTCGGAGAAGATGAGGTGAGCGCTACCACCAAGTCTTGTCTCATGCCAACTGTAAAGCATCCTGAAACCATTCATATGTGGGGTTGCTTCTCAGCCAAGGGAATCGGCTCTCTCACAGTCTTGCCTAAAAACACAGCCATGAATAAAGAATGGTACCA
>ONZH01005153.1:0-23428 GCA_900303285.1 Rhinella marina | reverse complement strand
GGTCCAGAAGCTGATTGGACCAGCCCTGGTCTCAGTACCCAGTTCAGCTGAAGCACAAATCCTACAGAGCACAGTAACTCCTGCATTGCTGGACAAAAGCAATCGGGTGTGTCACAACCACCCAGGCACAGTTCACACTAGGTACTGCACACTCCTGACAGTACCCCCCCTTTTATGAGGGGCCTCAGGACCCTTAGCCAATGGACCAGGCTTAAAAGGGTTAAGTACATGGTATAGCCGAACTAGCTAACTAACTAACTCTGGCCCGAAGCCCTTCCAGTGGACCAGATACTGTAATGAGCCCTGAACCCAACGAGAACTTAAAATTTCCTCCACCTCATACTCATTCAATTCACCCTGGATGATGAGCGGAGCAGGAGGAGGCGACGGGGAAATCGGCGGCACATATTTTTTCAAAAGAGACTTATGAAATACAGAATGGATTCGAAGAGCCATAGGCAGTTTCAATCTAAAGGTAACAGGGATTAATGACCTCCAGAATGGTATATGGCCCAATATATTTGGGCACCAGTTTCCCTGACTGTACCCTCAATTTCAGATTTCTAGTCGAGAGCCAGACCTTATCACCTAGTACGTATTGGTGGCCAGATATGCGTCTTTTATTAGCATGCTTTTGGTAGGACTATTGGGCTTTAACCAAGCTCTGGTGACACACTGTGCACAGTTTAGAAAATATAGCCTCAGCTGAGGGGTTAACAGATTCGGTGGAGTGAACGGACGAGTACCTGGGGTTAAAACCATAATTAGAAAAAAAAGGCGACATCTTAATAGAACGTTGTTCATGATTATTAATAGCAAACTCTGCTAGAGAAATGAAGTCTCGCCATTTGTCCTGAGTATTAGCCACGAAACACCTTAAAAATTGTTCCAAAGACTGATTGGTCCTCTCAGTCTGTCCATTCGTCTGTGGATGGAAGGCAGACGAGAGGGACAAGGAGGTACCTAACTTGCCACAAAACTCCCTCCAGAATCTAGCCACGAACTGGACACCCCTATCGGAAACAATGTTTTCCGGAACACAGTGTAGGCGCAGAATATGATTAACGAAGAGCGTGGCTAGTAAATGAGCGCTAGGCAGTTTGCGCAGTGGAACGAGGTGGCACATTTTCGAAAATCTATCTACCACCACCCAAATTACAGTTTTCCCTTTAGACAGTGGCAGGTCAGTAACAAAATCCATTGAGAGATGCGTCCAGGGTCTCGTACGGACCAGCAGAGGATGTAACAGACCCTCAGGTGGCCTACGAGGGACCTTGGACCTAGCACAAATCTCACAAGCCTCAACAAAAGCCTTGACGTCTCGAGCCCAGGACGGCCACCAGTAATGGTGTGAGAGTAAATACTTAGTACCTGCTATCCCTGGATAACCAGCCAAGATAGAACTATGGATCTCTTCTAAGACTCGGAGTCGAAGGTTTGGAGGTACAAACAGAAGAGATTCTGGAGTATTATGGGGTGCCAGACCCTGAGACTCTGCGATCCGGGTCATTAAGTCTGGTTGCAAACTGACACAACAACACCGGGTTTTAAAATCGTATCGGGCTGATTCCTGGGAGAGCTTTCGATGTCGAAGCTGCGAGACAGGGCGTCAGCCTTGACATTACAGGAACCAGGCCAATACGAAATTTCAAAGTCGAATCTAGTAAAAAACAAGGCCCATCTGGCCTGACGCGGAGAGAGACGTTTAGCACTATCTAGGTAAACCAGAGTCTTATGGTCAGTCAGCACAGTCACCTTATGTTTGGCACCCTCCAAGAAATGCCTCCACTCATCAAACGCCATCTTTATAGCTAGTAATTCCCTATTGCCGATGTCGTAATTACATTCGACTTGAGAAAACTTTCTCGAGAAGTAAGCAATCGGCGGAAGGTTGGTAAGAGTGTCCGATCCCTGGGATAAGACCGCTCTACCCCCACCTCAGATGCGTCTACCTCCACAATGAAAGAACGCTCAAAGTCTGGTTGAGCCAGCACCGGAGCTTCTGAGAAACACCGCCGGAGTTTGTCGAATGCCTGAGTAGCCTCTGAGGTCCAGTTAACTAGATCCGCCCCCTTCTTTGGTCAAATCCGTGAGAGGTTTGGCTATGATGGAAAACCCTTTAAAGAATTTCCTATAATAATTGGCGAAGCCCAAAAACCTTTGTAAGGCCTTCAGACTATTGGGTCGTTCACATTTTTCACTGGCTACAACTTTGAGTGGATCCATACAAAATGAATTTGGAGTAATGTAATAACCTAGAAATGAGACCTCCTGGATACCGAACTGGCATTTTGACAACTTGTCACACAGATTATTTTGCCTCAGAAGCTCCAAAACAGTACGGACATGCACTATGTGAGAAGCCCAATCGGGGGAGAAAATCAAAATGTCGTCCAAGTAGACAACTAAAAAACGCCCTAAATGCTCACGAAAAATATCATTAACAAAATGCTGGAAAACTGCCGGGGCATTGCATAACCCAAATGGCATGACTAGATATTCGAAATGGCCCTCTGGGGTATTGAAGGCGGTCTTCCACTCCATTTGGCTCCCACTATCTGGTTAAATAAGTCTGGAATCAAGGGCAGCGGGTGTCGGTTTTTAACTGTAATTTTGTTTAGTTCCCGGTAATCGATGCAGGGTCGGAGCCCTCCATCTTTCTTGCCCACGAAAAAGAACCCCGCCCCCAAGGGAGAGGAGGACAGACGAATATGACCCTTTCGCAGACTGTCCTGTATGTACTCCCGCATAGCCTCCCTTTCAGGACAATACAAGTTAAAAATACGACCCCGAGGAAATTTGGCACCGGGCACTAACTCAATAGCACAATCGTATGGTCTGTGGGGCGGCAAGCCGTCCACAGCCTTCTCATCAAACACATCAGAATAATCCGACAAAAATTCCGGAATTTCCCCTCCCTTAGGGGAACCTTCCACAAGAGAAACAGCCATGCAATGGGAATCACACCTAGGACCCCATTTCACCAGTTCCCGGTTGGCCCAATCGAAGACAGGGTTATGTGTCTCCAACCAGGGCAACCCTAAAATCACTTCCGATGACAAATTATGCATAAGCAAAAAATCCATCTTTTCGACATGGACCGACCCCACCTTAACTTCAAGGCAGGGGGTCATGTTCCGTACGTCCCCCTGGGCAAAAGGGGCCGAGTCTGCTCCCATAACATTAACTGGACACTGGAGCAGAAGGGGACATACCTCTAAACCTGAAAAGAACATGGGATTAACAAAATTAGCAGAGGACCCTGAATCGATCTGAGCATAACCAGAAACACTTCTCTCCCCCAACCTCAGAGATATTGGCAAGAGTAATTTATTCTTCTGGGTGAAGGTTACCTGTGCGCAGGGGCGTCGCTAGGGCATTCTATCCGGGGCCAGGGCCCCGAATCAAAATACCACTGCCCCGAACCTCTTCGGAGGTCGGCTGGGCTTACTTTATTTATTTATGGCAATGTTCATACATCACACTGCCTGTGCCAGCACAATACTGCTGAGCAGGGCAGCGTGATGAGTGCCCTGCATCTTCTAAGTTCTAACCTGCTTGGCTGGCCTGGCTCCTCCTCGCTTGTTCCCTTACTAGTTCTCCTGCGGGTACACAGGAAGTCAGGCTGGCTTGGCTGCTCCTCACTCCTCTCATCAGTACTGGCAGCAGATACAGGAAGTGAGGCTCAGGCAGCAATAGCCTGAGTGCAGATAGGATTGGACCCAACAGCAGCAGTAGTGGTGGCATCAGTAACACAGCAGGCTGCTGGACAGTCAGTGTGACAGCTGCCAATCAAACAGAGGCAGTGTCCCAGTGTCAGGAACCAGCAGGCAGAAAGAAGTTGCCTGGACTTAGTTGGTAGTTTATTTTTTATTATGTTCTGGATCCTTGCCTCCTAAAGGGGTTGTCCAGGTTCAGCTCTGAACCCGGACATAAACAGAATTTCACCCAGGCAGCCTGCCTGACAAGAGCATCGGAGCATGAAATGCTCCGATGCTCTCCTTTGCCCTGGGCTAAATCGCTCAGGGCAAAGGCATCTTGCCCAGTTCCTGTGACGAACCAGGCTCTGCCAGGCGGAGGCTTCGCCCAGCAGTGAGCCCTGTCACGTAACAGGCACTGATGGGTGGATTTTAGCGCTACCCTAGCCTGTAAAACGGCTAGGGCAGCACTAAAGTCGGCCCAACAGAGCCAGTGATGTCACCGAAGTGTCCGCCCGGCAGTGTGTTGTTAGTAAACAAGAAAGTCCTTCACTAGATCGCGCAGGGCAAGGGAGCGCATCGGAGTATGACATGCTCCGATTCTGTTCTCAAGCAGGCTGCCGGGGTGTAAAAATGTGGGTATGTCCGAGTTTAGCTCTGAAATGTGACATTATCATTACTGTATGACCCAGATAATAAAATTATTGTTACCACACAGTGAACGCCATAAAACAATTCCACAAAATAATGTAAAAATTGCTGTTTTATTTATCTTTCCCCTAAAAATAAAATAAAAGTTAATCACTACACTATATATGCCCCAAAATAGTTCCTAAAAAACTTACAACTAATCCCGCAAAATAAAAAAAAATAAAAAGTTATGACTACTAGAACACAAAGGGGGAAAATATTATTTATCCTTAATGCTAAAATTAATGATGTCACTAAGGGGTTAAAATGCAGTTGTGCCCCTGAGTTGTGCGCCAACAAGATTTACTGCAGACACATAAAAAATCTACAATAAAAAAAGCGACATTTTTGGGAGGGTTTTTTCAATTTTAACGGTACTGTTAAAGGTTAAAGGGATATTCTGTTTAGAGAAAGTGGGATTAGTGGGGGGATGAGGACATTCTAGGAGGGAATTACTATTGGTGGGACTATGAGGAGCACTATTACTGTGGGGTCACTATTATTTCTTCAGGACAGTATTTAGGGGCACAGCGAGCAGCAGGATAACGCTGCGGGGAGTCCAAGTTGGGTGATGATGATAGAAGCTAAGATGTCTATGTGTTACACTCTGCAGAATAAGAGGCGGCGGAGAGAAGATGTCCGGACCGAATGGAGAAGATCTACATCAGAGGAGACGTCACCTGGAGGCCCTGGATGTGAGGTATGTGCTGCTGTATAGCAAGTACAGCAAAATGCAATGTGCGGGGGAGGGTCGATATAGAGAATTGGACCATATTCATTGGGGCATGGGCCCCGGATCTTTTGAAACCCTAGCAACGCCCCTGCCTGTGCGCCTGAGTGACCCCCTCGATAGTCACTCAGGCGTAGAAGTTTTCCGGCGGTGGTCCTGGCCGGGACGGACATTGCCGAACTCGATGTCCTGCTTTCCCACAGTAAAGGCATAGATTGTTCTGCAGGCGATGCGTTCGTCTGACCTTGGCGTCAGTGGAGTCCACCTGCATAGGTTCCTCTGGCGTGGGTATAACAGGAGGGGAAGGGTTAGGATAGGGAACAGGAAATGGTGAGGTTCTGGGACGGTCTGGGGTACCTCTCTCTCGTTGCCTATCCCTCAACCGTCGGTCGACTCGGATGGCTAAAGTCATACTCTCCTCGAGTGAGTCAGGGGTAGGGTAGGCCACCAGCATATCTTTTAACCGGTCACTCAGCCCTGCACGGAACTGAAAGCGGAGAGCAGAGTCATTCCAAGTGGAGAGACCACTCCACTGCCTAAATTCTGAACAGTATTCCTCTGCTGGACGTCTGCCCTGTCTCAATCCTGTCAACTGACGCTCAGCATTAGCTGCACAATCAGGGTCATCGTACAGCAGCCCTAATGTCAGAAAGAATAGATCTACAGTCAGCAGTTCAGGAGAGTCAGGCGATAAGGAGAAGGCCCACTCCTGTGGTGGCCCTTGGAGAAGGGACAGAACTATGCCTACCTTCTGGGCCTCATCACCAGAGGAGCGCGGGGAGTAACCTGAAAAACAACTTACATCCCTCCCGGAAGGCACGAAAATTTTTTCCCGTCCCCCGTGAATTTGTCTGGGAGCTGGACGGGCGGCTCAAGTGGTGCTGGGGAAGTCACAGTAAGTTGTTGTGGGACCGTCTCCTGCTCCTGGACCCTTACAGCTAGCTCCTGCACCATGGTATTGAGCTGTTGCATTTGGTCCACAATATTAGACATGGCAGTTCTGTTGTCCATGAGGCAAAACTACAGTGGGCTGGCTATTCTGTCAGGACAGGGGGGTACAGACAACACAAGACAGTGGGCCCTGAGACTGAACCCACCCACTGTCCCTACCTACTTGCCTCAGACGGCCCTAGGCGGCCGCGGACAACCACGATGGCGTTCCCTATACTGAATAAGTGGAACACCCAACAGGACAGACAAACAAACTCAAAAACGGAAACAAGGAGCAAACAAGGACAAAACCACACAGCAATGCAGTACAAAATCGGCAATAAAGACAATAGTCAAAGGTCAGGTGGAGGGTTGGATAACAAGTACGCAGTAAGAGGGAATAGGGAGGGAAAAACCAGGAGAAGACACAGGGGAGCTGGGATCCAGGTATGAACCGAAATAGCCAGCAAGGAAGTGAGCAGCTAGCTGAAATTTATCCAGGATCAGAGGCTAGGTCCAGAAGCTGATTGGACCAGCCCTGATCTCAGTAACAAGTTCAGCTGAAGCACAAATCCTAAAGAGCACAGTAACTCCTGCATTGCTGGACAAAAGCAATCGGGTGTGTCACAACCACCCAGGCACAGTTCACACTAGGTACTGCACACTCCTGACAGATGCTTTTAAAAATATCCCATTTTGTGGCTGTATTTTTATTTTTGAGGACTTTGTCCCAGTTAGTTAGGCCTATGGCCTCTCTTAGTTGACTAAATTTTGCATTTTTGAAGTTTTGTATTTTTGTTCCTCCCTGAAGAAACGCTCTTTTGAATGACAGTTGGAAGGTTATTATATTATGGTCAATATTTCCCAGGTGTCCCCCGACCTGCACATCTGTTGTTCTGTCAGGTCTATTGGTTAATACTAAGTCCAGTATGGCCGTCCCTCTAGTCGGGTCCTGAACCAGTTGGGAAAGGTAATTGTCTTTGGTTATTTCCAAGAACCTGTTTCCTTTATGAGATGTACAGGTTTCAGTTTCCCAGTCTATATCTGGGTAGTTGAAGTCCCCCATAATAACGACCTCATTCTGATTTGCCGCCTCGTCTATTTCATTTAGAAGTAGATTTTCTGTGGACTGGTATACTAGGTGGTTTATAATAAACTCCTATTAGTATTTTATTATTGTTTTTGGCTCCATTTATTTCTACCCACAGTGACTCCACATCTTCATGTCCCTCACTTATATCTTCCCACAGTGTGGGCTTTAGGCATGACTTTACATAAAGGCAGACCCCTCCCCCTCGCCGGTTTTGGCGATCCTTTCTAAACAGACTGTAACCCTGTACGTTGACTGCCCAGTCATAGTTATCATCCAGCCATGTCTCAGTTACTCCCACTATGTCACAGTCCTCCTGACACATCACTAATTCCAGTTCACCAGTTTTATCAGTCAGGCATCTGGCATTAGTGTACATACAGTTAAAATTTATTTTTTTTAAAACAAATACCTTCATCTGTAGTCCACCTGTTTGTTTTTCAGATTGGCCCCTCCATTGCACCACTATGTCCATTTGCCCTGTTCTGCCGCCTAATAGGCTATTGGGTAGAAAAGGTACTGGGAGGGGGAGACCTCAGTTCTCCTGAGTGGGCTGTCTGTCCAATTGCTTCGGACCACTTCACAGCCAGGGAGGAGATGAGTGTTCTTGTGAGATTTGATTTATCTCATGAAAAGATATATATCAGGGGTATTTCTGGTACAGATTGCGGCACAGATTGCCTCTTCAGAACTTTGGTCAGGGGTGCACCGCCAATGAGGCCAGGTAGAGGCAATCACCTCAGGCAGCACCAGGTAGGGACAAGAGGGGGGCAGCAGAAGGGCCATGGGCAATGAGCGCTTTCATTGTGGCAAAGGGGTTAGGTTAAGATATTGGCATGGGGGGGTGCGCCGTTTCAGTTTCCGCTTCAGGCAGCAGAAAGGCTAGGTGCACCCCTGACTTTGGGTATATAGGTTATTACTGGCATCTAAAACACCAGTCTTAATAAATGACCCCCTATGTTTGCTCAGGAGAACATCTCATCTTCTCCTTGTCTCTGAAGCCAAGTGATTAATATTCCAAGAGCCTTACTTTCCATACAGATGTCCCTCAGCCTTTTTTTTGGTCTGGAATCACTGTTGCTGCTTTTTGTCTGACAGCACTGTTTTTGTCTTCTCTCTTACAGGACTGTTGATTGGGTGTTCAATAGGCCTGGTAGAAGATGACATGCTTCATTTGTGCTATTAACTGAGTTTTTAAAGGGCCATGTAGTGGTTCTTCTGGAAACTGGATGGTCCATCTGTCAAATCTCAGAAAGAAGAGGATGAGAAGTTTCTTTAGTGCATCAGTGGTGTCAACAGTGGTCAGTGTAGGGCACTCACTCACATGTAGAGAGCGTTCTGGACGATCAAGACAGACAGATATTTGAACACTTGTCAAAGTTGACATATAAGAAGAACTGCTGTATCTAAAAGGCCATTGAAAATTGGTTCTACGGTAGCTCCTGCAGTGACCAATCAGACCATAAGACACTGTCTACTTGACGCAGGACTGTATTCATGCACTCCATTAGCTAATTGCCACTGACCTCTCATTATCGCCAAGACCACCTACACTGGTGCCATGAGATCCTACTGGAGGCATAAATGGCAAACAACAGTGTTCACAGATGAAGTCAGGTTCTACCTCGGTACTAATGATGATCGCATCAGAGTTGGCAGAAGGACTCAAGTGCGCCTACTGGTATCATGAATGCACTGATAGTGTGGAGCGCGATTAGCTACCATGACTGTTCCCATCTAGTATTCATGGAGGGAACATTGACAAGCCTTCAGTATGTCCAGGAAATTGTGGAAACAGTGCTACTGCCTTTTTTAACTCAGCGAGGAGACATGGTGTTCCAACAAGATTATGCCTGCCCACACTCTGCACAATGGGCTCTTCAGGGTATTCAGCAACTCACCTTTCCAGCTCAATCTCCAAATCTCTCCCCCATCAAAAATGGCTGGGACTAGATGGGGCAACGTATCTCCCAAGCACAGCAGCTAACATCGTCCATGGCTGAACTAGGAGTCCAAGATGAAAGAGCTTGGAATGACAAACTCCAGGAGGATAACCACCGTCTGTACGATCATAATTATGCCAGAGTGGCAGCCGTTATTGCAGCAAGGGGAGATGCCACCCAGTAATAACGTGACCCTGCTTCATCATATACTCTGCTGCCAAGGGTGTAGCTACCATAGCGGCAGACCATGCGACTGCTATGAGGCCCAGGTCAAGAGGGGGCCCAGTCTTAGTTGGGATCATCTCCTCTTCTACTGGAGGTGAAAACCTGGTCAGGACTCTACCCTCTAGAGGAACAACTTTTTAGCAAATCAAGCAGTGGAAAAATGGCCCAAGGGTCATTGAAAGAGGTTTAGGCAGAAACCCTTCTGTCCTGTGTGGGGGGCCTGGTTGCTATGGGGCCCTTACTTTTCTGTGTATGCCACTGTCGGTTGCAGAACCCAAAATAAAGGGTGCACCACCTTGGTTATGTGATCATTGACCAAACCCAACCAGCAGTTTGTACTTTGTCACTTCACTTTATCACTAACTTTTCTAGGTGTTGTTTTTTCTTTTGCCACTTGTGTATATCTTATGCATATATTATATATTATAATTGTTATTACAGTTAGCATTGTTAATAGTAGTTGTAGCAACTGTAGTTGTACCGCACCAGGTGGGTCATCAAGTGCAAAGGTAGAAAGAATATAAAGTACACATGAGAGAAGTAAGACTGTGTAATTGTCACACACTGATGAGCCTCAGGGGCAGCAAACTGGACAATTATCTGGAGCCCCCATTTTCTCGGGCATCTGCCAACATCTCCAGCTTACATTGTCATCCTTCACTATCCTAGACCACCAGGGATTTTGAGATTATGATAAAAAAAAGTGCGTAAAAACTGTTACTGAAGATCCTAATTTCCTTTTTGCCTCGAGCTGGATTTCCTATAGAACTGGAGAGAAGTACATTTCTGCATTTTTTTCTGGGCCGCATTAAACAGTTTCAATTTACTTTGCTAATACAGTCGATTAAAGAAGTCATCTACAGAATGCTTTGCAGTTCATTCCCATTCATTTCGGGACTACTTTTATACCCTCTTCCAACCTATTGCACCTCTGACAGCTCTCGACAAGTCAGCCAACATATTTGGAATGCCCATGGTGACATCTCCAGAGCTTTGTGTCATTAGATACACACGTTCTGCATGAGTAAAATGTAGTGTCCTGTCTCTGAAGGGTCTCGGGAAGGTCTGTCAACAATAGATGGCTTAAATCTGTTCTGTTTGGAGTAGAATCAGGAAAAAAAGATACACACAGTAAAGTCTTGTCCGGGCTGTGTACATACAATGCATTTCTGTCTGGTTTCATGAATGGTTGCCATGCTTACAGAAAAGCTTGGGTTGCTTACACCACCCAGTATCCAGATGGTCCCATCATTCTGTTATTAATGGTTTCTCTGTTGATCTAGCTTAGAAACAAGAAGCAAACAGCAACCGGCGTCTGACTGCTGTGAATGAACGTGAGTGACTTTTATACTGATGACCTATCCTCTATCAGATACAATTGCTTGTGGTGATAGCTGGAACCAATACACTTGGGGCACAAGGAAAAACACTCATGCTACATAAGCCACTGGTGGCTTACAGTTTTTTCAGTCCAGGTAACCACAAATCAGATCCCAAGAGAAGCTGTACGCAAGGCTTGTTGTTTGCAAAGCTGCATAACTTGACTTCATCTATAGTGGTTACCTTTCGCAAGTTCTTTGGCTCTTGGTAGTCAGACACCCACAGGACTGGGTGAAGCAGAATTATTTACCAACAGGGCGGTTGCCAGAAGAGATATACAAAGCACATATCAGATTGACAGGAAACATATACAGAATAATAAACTCAACATAATAAGGCAACAGAAAACTGGAAAAGGATGGCAATGGATCATATTATGGATCACATCAATTATGAGATAACCCCTCTAAGACCAAGTCCACATGAAGACTGAGATCCTCTGGTGGGCCGATCTTGATTTTCACCTCCTTATGTACAAAGCTTGAGTGTTTTATTACAATGACCATTGATGAGGAGAACTAAGATGCCAAAACTGGCAAGAGATAAAAGCAATGCATTCATTTCCTTGCCTACTGGCCATGGGTCCGGGAGGAGCGAGAAGCTACGATAACGACATAGCGTGGAGCACTGTGCATCATCCCACAAGAATGAGAACACGCCAGCAGTGAATGATCTTCTCGATGTTGAGTCTGACATCCGAGCGTCGTAAAGTGACCACAATGAAAACATATTGGACTTATAATGTTTGTACTTGTGATGGGACTACATTATACAAACCATAATTACTTCTGGCTGGAATTAAGAAAAGGAAGCTCTGCCTATATATTCACGCAAGCGTCACAGGATGAAGGAACCTGAATAGAGACATCTGGAGCATTTTAGAGACTGGAAGGTCAAAGTCAGGCAGCAACTCTGTGTCTCATCTGGTGACACAAGGAAATAATACTGGGCTCGGCCTATAAAGAACATGAGGATCCATAGCAAAGATTAAAATTAGGCCCTTTAGAACAGCTACTTGACAGCATCACACTCGTAAACCGACCACAACACAATAATACCTCCATCCCCCATGACTCAAAACCACATCCCTGTGAAGGTTCTCACCACCCACTAGGAAGAGGACAAGACTAAGGCCACTTTCACATGTGCCACACAGCTCTCCGGCAGGCTGTTCTTGCAAAGAATTCCGGGAATTAGCTGGACAAAAAACATTGCATGCCGTGTTTTTTTGTCTGGCTGTAATCCCGGCATATTTGCCGGGAGCTGCCAGATCTCTGCTGGATCCCAATATAGTCAAGGGGTCCGGTGGGCAGGTGGCACACTCAGGTAATGGTGGATCTGGAGAGATGCTGTAAGCTGTTCCCTGCCAGAACAAACTACCAGAGAGCTGTGCCACAGATGTGAAACTAGCCTAAAGTAGAACTGGCCCTTGTTCTCCAGGGGCCCCCTGGCTTTTTCCTACAGTGTGCAAGCACGGCCACCTTGCAATCTATCAGCGGTGGTCGTGCTTGCACACTGTAGGAAAAAGTGCTGGCCTCTATGGTGGCCTGGACTTTGGGAGTTCACTCAGGCTGGTGCCTTTTCCTATAGTGTGCAAGCACGGCCACCGCTGATGGATTGCAGGGTGGTCGTGCTTGCACACTGTATTAAAAAGTTGAAGGATGGCACTAAGTATGTGCGACCATGTCAGTAGGTGGACATGCACATTTATACGGATTAAACACCAGGAGGAGCCACTATAACAAAGTAAAGAGTAGTGTGCAAGCACAGCCACTGCTGATGGATTGCAGGATGGTCATAACCATGGAAACAAGCCACGTATACTGTGATAGAATAATGAATCCAACAATCTAAGGATGCAATATGGATAATATACAGTGGTCCCTCAAGTTACAATATTAATTGGTTCCAGGACGACTATTGTAGGTTGAAACCATTGTAAGTTGAGTAATTGGTTCCAAAGCTCCAAAATGTCATCCAAGATAAGAGAAAATGAAAATTTAAGAAAAATAAGCAGATAACTAAGACAGATAAAACAAGTCCTTACATATAACAGTCAGGAATAGCTGATAACTAGTGACTAATACAGATATTGTACTAGAGAAGTGACCTTGATTGGTTGGATCTGACCCTGAGACATTGTATGCTGAGTCTGGTTTTAACTTACGATGGGTCAGAAAAGACCATTGTATGCTGGAAATATTGTATCCTGAGGCCATTGTATCTTGAGGGATGACTGTATTAGTACATGGCTTGTATTACCTTTCTACCTTTAAAGGGGTTCTGTAGGTCTTTAAAACTGATGATCTATCCTCTGAATAGATCATCAGCCTCTGATCGGCGGCGGTCCGACACCTGGGATCCCCGCCGATCAGCTGTTTGAGAAGGCAGCGGCGCTGCAGGAGCGCCGCGGCCTTCTCTGTGTTTACCGCAGGCCAGTGACGTTACGACTAGTATCACTGTCCTGGGTGGGGCTAAGCTCTGTTCACATGAATGGAGCTTAGCCACGCCCAGGCCAGTGATAGTAGTCGTGACGTCATTGGGCCTGCGGTAAACACAGAGAAGGCCGCTGCGCTCCTGCAGCGCCTTTGCCTTCTCAAACAGCTGATCGGCGGGGGTCCCGGGTGTCGGACCGCAACCGATCAGAGGCTGATGATCTATCCAGAGGATAGATCATCAGTTTTACAGAACTGCAGAACCCCTTTAAGCCAGTTTCTGACATAGGCTTGGCCCCTCTCAATAAGCCCTCATCCTTTTCTTATCACTTTAGAAAAGTGTTGCGATGCTCAAAAAGTTGCAAATTATGGCACAAATATGGAGTGCATATTGGCATAATTGATGACAAAATTCAGAAAAAAGTAGGTGCACCCAGGACCTGGTGCCTGAAGTGACCCAAGGACCTCTCTGACAACACAAGAAAAAGCCAGTAGTCAGGGGCTCTGTTACATATTTTGCATCAAGTTACCAACCTAGGTACTGTACGTTAAAGGAGTTTTCCACAACTTAACCATTCATGACCTATCCTTAGAAAAGTTTATTGGTATCGGATCAGCTGAAGTCTGACCCCCCATCCCCCAAAGCACTCCTTCCGATCAGAGGAGGTGCTGAGAGTCAGACCTCCCGATCTATATTGATGACCCAAGCTAAGGATAGGGAAAGCACCTTTAATGGGCTGTTCATGATCCCATAGTGCTTAGAAGAAAGGTTGATTAGATTATGGGCTTCATTGAAGGCAAGGACAGATGTGAAAACATTGGGGGAGATTTATCAAGACTGGCGCTTTCTGCGCCTGTCTTAATATCCCCCGTGCTGCCGGTGGATGCACCTAATTTATTACGAGGTGTACTGATCGTTATAAATTAGGTGCATTCTTCTGCAGTCCGTGCGCCTAACCAGAAATCTACGTAGATTTCTGGCATATATGAAGCTCCAACGGCTGGTCCCGTCCCCTCCCTGACCTTATCAGGCCCCTCTTTTAGAAAAGTGGCGAGGACGTCGAAAAAGGGGAGATACAACAATTTTTAAAAATCTCCCACCTAATAAGAAAGTAATATAGAAATAAGAAAGTTTACCATATAGCAAATACTGTGACCTTTTTCATTATTAAATAGAATGTTAACCCGTTGCACTCAAAGTTAGAGGGAAAATCCGGAGTAGGATTTCCACCCCACGAATCAATGAAAAGATGACTCCGGTAAGTATTCCGTGATTCTCTTTTTTTATTGAGCAAGTTTCAAATTTGCGGCAAAACAACGTGACGTTTCGGCCACACTGGCCTTCATCAGACTCGAGCAGCTCAAATACAGGGGAACAGTTAAAGAAGCGCTGTAAAGGTAAAGCAGCAGCTGCTGCATGTGTATCCAGCGCTTCCTGATACACATGCAGCAGCTGCTGCTTTACCTTTACAGCGCTTCTTTAACTGTTCCCCTGTATTTGAGCGGCTCGAGTCTGATGAAGGCCAGTGTGGCCGAAACGTCACGTTGTTTTGCCGCAAATTTGAAACTTGCTCAATAAAAAAAGAGAATCACGGAATACTTACCGGAGTCATCTTTTCACTTTTTCATTATTGGTCACAATGTAGTATTCTGTATGTCAGTTTTTACTGTAGTAATTTCATTCTATTCAAAATCAGGAAATTTAGTGAAGTGTGAACTGTGCATGGTTTCCAGTAGACAATGTGACATCCATGTCTGCAGTGTATGGAATATGATGGGAAAGCTTTTTATATATCTTTTATGTTTTAGCGTACTTTTTTGCATGTTGTGCTAGAAAGTAAACCTAGATTTAAAGCCACAAAATGTATTGGTACTTTGGTTAATTTGTGAATATGTTTGACTTGAAGCTACGGCAGCTTAATGGCTCTAATCTACAGAGGAAGTGGAGCCCATTTAGCTGTAGCAACAAACGAATTTCTCTGAGGGTCTATTGTGAGGGGAAACAGGCTTTCGTGGAATTGAGTCTAAAACAAAATTTCCTTTCAGGGCTGATGTTCATTTTGGATTAGAGGACCGTTCCTGGAATCTGAAAGGGTTTATAGTAAAGATAGCAAATAGCAAATCTATTCTAAACTAAATGAATCCATTCCGAATTTCACAAAAATTTGTCAAATGAATCTGACGTTTTTGAACCCGCTTTGGATGAATCACGTGAAAACAGCGCCCAGCGCCATATTACTGTGATGATAAGCGAGGAAACCCATGAGGGGGGAAGAAGATGGAGAATCCAATGAAACTGGGAGGAAGTGGGGCGAAGGCTTGCCTTGATTGGCTCAGTGGTGGAAAGACGAAGCATGAGAAAATTCGGAGAATCAAATTTTCCCAGAAACTCGGATCTAATTCCACTTTGTCCAGACCAATTCGCTCAACACTATCCCTAATCATGTGGTAAAAATAAAATACAACAAGCTTATTGTATTCTGTGAGTTCTTGCCTTTCTCAAACATTATTAACTAAGTTTCAACAATTAAATAAAAAGAACATAAATTGATTGTTTGCAAAAATGAGAATGTTATTTAAAGAAGATATATTGTCACTAAGAAGCAAAATATGATGTCATGACCTAGTTTTCCTGTAAAAACAACTCATGTTGCCGAGCTTTCTTCATAGAAGCTCCAGTGAAATCGTTTTTCCACTTCTTTGTGCCAATCAGTTTTATTCCTTGCCAGCTGGACCCAAAAAGTCATAAAATTCACATTAAAATCAACTTTATTGGAGACTTTATAAACTCCTCCTCCTGAAACAGGCAAGACTCTAATAATCTATGGATATGTTTAGTGCACAGGAAATAAAAAGAGCTAAAAGAGAACTCCAAGTTTATCAGTATATGGGTGATTGGCTACAGACAGTCACTCTACTATAGACAATCTCTACAGACAATAACTCTACTGTAGACATTAGCTACAGACAGTCACTCAACTATAGACAGCCTCTACAGACAATAACTCTACTGTAGACAATGGCTACAGACAGTGATTCTGCCATAGACAATCTTTTTTTGTTGCATTAAGGGGGGTTCCAAGCCAATAGAAGGAGATTCTGACCTGGAACCCACCAAGGGCATGACTCTTGAGGAATCATGGACCTCAGTGGACTTCCTGTGATTTTAATGGTTGATTTAGTTTCTTCTGCTCAGAAATGTGGCACTTACTTTAGCAGCTCACTTGTTAGCTTTGCTGTGTAGACTGGGGCAGATCACTAGTGGGCATACCATTCAACAACAGCTCAGGTGAACTGCTTAAGGCCTAGATAAGGCATCCTAAAATACATTAAAGGGGTATTCCCATCACAGACCATGGGGGCATATCGCTATCGTATACCCCCATTGTCTGATAGGTGCAAGTCCCATAGATGCCGAGAACAGAGTGGGAAGAGTGGTGGCTGGAGGACCCCAGGTTTTCCAAGGTCCAGACACTGCCAAGTGCTCTACCTATACAAGTGAATGGGCATGCACCACACTTGCGCGACCACCCCTCCTATTCATTACTACAGGACCGAGGGAAATAGCCGAGCCAGCGCTTGGCTATTTTCGTCAACCCCATAGAAATGAATGGAGACTTCTTTGTCTCTGGGTAACACTATCACTTCCTGGAGACTGTAATAACATATGACATTTCTCTAACTATTGGCTCATTTCAGCCGCCATAAAGTGTACACATTGCTGCACTATCTATACAGACTATACAAGAAGGAAGCGTTTGCCTCCAATATGACTGCCAACAACAAAGTTTTTATAAAATTGAAAACATAACTGCAGTAGCTGTAACATTTATAATAAAGAATACTGACATTAATTCTCTTCTGCAGCAGTATAGTGTCGAAGACTATGTAGCTGATTCAGAACAGGTGGAGGTAGCAGAGATGGTAGCAGAGTTGTAGCAGAGTTTTGACATAGCTGATTGGGGCTGTGTCAGAACTAAGTTACAGGTGGCTGCCCTCAACATTGGATTCGGACAGGTGAGTATCTTATAGATACTTGTGTGTTAAACACTACTGTCTCACTATACAGTGCCTTGCGAAAGTATTCGGCCCCCTGCAACTTTTCAACATTTTGCCACATTACAGGCTTCAAACAAAAATATATAACATTTTAAATTTTTGGTGAAGAATCAGACAACAAGTGGGTCACAATTGTGAAGTGGAACGAAATTTATTGGATCATTTAAACTTTTTTGTAATAATAAAACTGGAAAAGTGGGGCGTGCAAAATTATTCGGCCCATTTACTTTCAGTTCAGAAAACTCCCTCCAGAGGTTCATTGAGGATCTCTGAATGATCCAATGTTGTCCTAAATGACTGATGAAGATAAATAGAATCCACCTGTGTGTAATCAAGTCTCCGTATAAATGCACCTGCTCTGTGATAGTCTCAGGGTTCTGCATCATGAAGACCAAGGAACACACCAGGCAGGTCCCTGATACTGTTGTGGAGAAGTTTAAAGCCGGATTTGGATACCAAAAGATTTCCCGAGCTTTAAACATCCCAAGGAGCACTGTGCAAGCGTCATATTGAAATGGAAGGAGTATCAGACCACTGCAAATCTACCAAGACCCGGCCCGTCCCTCTAAACTTCATCTCAAACAAGGAGAAGACTGATCAGAGATGCAGCCAAGAGGCCCATGATCACTCTGGATGAACTGCAGAGATCTACAGCTGAGGTGGGAGAGTCTGTCCATAGGACAACAATCAGTCCAACACTTCACAAATCTGCCCTTTATGGAAGAGTGGCAAGAAGAAAGCCATTTCTCAAAGACATCCATAAAAAGTCTGGATTTACAGTTTGCCAGAAGCCACCTGGGAGACACCAAACATGTAGAAGAAGGGGCTCTGGCTCAGATGAAACTAAAATCCAACTTTTGGAAACAATGCAAAACGATATGTTTGGTGTAAAAGCAACACAGCTCATCACCCTGAAACACACCATCCCCACTGTCAGACATGGTGGTGGCAGCATCATGGTTTGGGCCTGCTTTCATCAGCATGGGGGACAGGGAAGATGGTTAAATTGATGGGAAGATGGATGGAGCCAAATACAGGACCATTCTGGATGAAAACCTGTTGGAGTCTGCAAAAGACCTGAGACTAGGACGAGATTTATCTTCAACAAGACAATATCCCAAACATAAAGCAAAATCTACAATGGAATGGTTCAAAAATAAAGGTCTCCAGGTCTTTAGAGTGGCCAAGTCACAGTCCAGACCTGAATCCAATTGAGAATATGTGGAAAGAGCTGAAAACTGCTGTTCACAAACGCTCTCCATCCAACCTCAAAGAGCTCCAGCTGTTTTGCAAGGAAGAATGGGCAAGAATTTCAGTCTCTAGATGTGCAAAACTGATAGAGACATACCCCAAGAGACCGCAGCTGTAATCGCAGCAAAAGGTGCGCAACAAAGTATTAATGCAAGGGGGCCGAATAATTTTGCACGCCCAACTTTTCAGTTTTATTATTACAAAAAAAGTTTAAATGATCCAATAAATTTCGTTCCACTTCACAATTGTGACCCACTTTGTTGATTCTTTACCAAAAATGTATATCTTTTTGTTTGCCTGAAATGTGGCAAAATGTTGAAAAGTTCCAGGGGGCCGAATACTTTCGCAAGGCACTGTAAACCGAGCTGGCTACTGAGCTCTGAGCAGAGCTGTGATGGTCTATAAATATACAGGTGTTATCTACAAATTGTGAGTTGCACCATGAATTAAACATTGTATTTGCCTTATTATAGCCTTTTTACATTAATACGTGTGAATTGGTTCATGGTGTGAACCAGTGCATAATGCAAATGTGTTAAATTACTTAAAAAAGGTGAGAAAGTATAAGAAAACAATAAGAAATCACAAATGTGTAATGGTATGATGCAAATAAAAGAAGACTTTTTAATGTTTTCAATGGGGAGAGAGGAGTAAGTGATTGTGTGCCCTTTGGCTCCGGCTTATCTCTTATAGAAACAAAGAGGGGGCATGCTGAAATCCAACTGCCAGATCCTTCTTTCCCCCAAAATCTGCCATTGGAGGAGAGGCCGGACACTCCCACATACATTAGACAATTGGCCAATCACTCAGAAATCTCTGGTTTTGGTCAATTTTCCTCTAGTTTGTAGGTGAATCCCAAAGCTTACAGTTTTCAAACCAGCATCTGGATCTGAATACTTTTGTAATTACATGTAATTAAAAACTTAATATAGTCACTGAGTTATTCACTGAAATCTATCTGTATAGTGCCACCTGCTGTTTCTTTTTTTTTTTTACGATCGTATGGGTACTGCTTTCTCTTCAAACAGCTGATCGGCAAGGATGTACAAATGTACTATAATACTGCTCCAAAGTACAATAATATAACTACTATAACACTGCTCCTATGTACAAGAGTATTAATACTATAATACTGCCTCCTATGTACAAGAATATAACTACTATAATACTGCCCTATGTACAAGAATATAACTACTATAATACTGCTCCTAATGTACAAGAATATAACTACTATAATACTGCCTCCTATGTCCAAGAATATAACTACTATAATACTGCTCCTATGTACAAGAATATAACTACTATAATACTGCCTCCTGTGTACAAGAATATAACTACGGGGGCGTGGCCTGCACGCTGAAGAAGATGGCCGCTTGAACTCTGAGCTCCGCTACACCAGCACTTAACAGCGACTGAACCCCTGCACCTTGTGCCTTTTTCATTCCCAATTGAGCATTACGCCATGCCTAAACGCAGGAAAAACACCATGGGCCCCAAGAAAATATCTGATTTTCTACTTTTCCCGACACATGACAGGAACGGGATGACACGGTCTCCAGCGTCTCACATACCTCCGAACCAGCTCGCTTATAGAGGATGGAGACAGACACCAATCGACACGGAAAGAAGCGGCTCGGTACATCGGTGGCGACTACAACGGGGTGAGCATGTCTACCCCCGGCGTCTTTACTACACTCCCGCGGACGGACCGCGGACACGTGGCGCGGCATATTGTCACAGTATTACATGCTGCGCAACAAGTTTTGCAGGCGCCGCGTCATCCCTCACTTACTCCACTTATTTCTGGCTCGGAGGAAGAGCCGACACACAGGCAAGTCTGACTTTGATCATGGTTTATTTAGACACCACCCTTCTCAAATAAGGGGGTCACAGAGCTTACCCTGAAACATGCTACAGCCTGAAACAGGCATTGTCTGCTGATATGAGAGAGCTTATATCACGTTAATGAGGCCCTCAGGGAGGTTGAAGGCAGAGTTCAGCATGTAGAAACCAAGATGGGGGAGTTGGTGGCTTCTCACAATGATCTTATTGATGCACACTACGCTCTGGACAGTGATGTTAAAATGATGCAGGGGAAACTGCGGACCTTGAAGATAGGTCACGCCGCAATAATATCAAGCTCAGGGGCATACCTGAAACAGTTGCCCCGACTGCGCTGGCAGAATACTTCACCGGGCTCATGAAAGCACTTTTACCAGATTGCCAACCGACAGACTTAATCGTTGACAGGATACATAGAGTGGCAAAACCGAAACACCTTGCAGATTCTATTCCACGGGATGTCCTTGTTAGAGTGCACTTTTTCCATATTAAGGAGCAAATTCTCCAAGCGGCAAGACAGCACTCACCTTTACCAGCTCCATATCACCAGGTTGCCCTCTATTCAGACCTCTCCGCGGCAACACTGCGGCTCCGTCGTGAATTTACTCCTTTCCTGGCTATCTTAAAGGAAAACGGCATACTATATCGATGGGGTTACCCTACACGTCTGATCGTTAAGCATAACAATTCTAACCCATATCCTCAAATCACCGGCGGAGGGAATTGCTTTTGCTCAAAATTTTCAGCTTAAAACGGCTTCTGATCCGGGCCATCATTCACAACCACGGCCTCTATCTGCAGAGTGGCGTACAGTTATGCGCTGAATGATACATAGGTACATGGACTTTGTTTTTTGTACTTTCCAGGATTGCTGGTCCATATGTCCATACTTCAGTCAAGGTTGAACTTTTCCCCCTTACCTCTGCGGGATGGCGACCGTGCGACCGGACTCGGCCCATCTCGTCCATTGGATAAGTTTATATCCATTCTCCTTTTGCGTTTTGTATAATCTGTTGATATTTTTGTCCCTGCTAATTTTTGTTTTATATGTTTGTTTTTTAAATGTCCGCCAGACAACAAATGTGAGTTCCGTGGGATTTGCTGTATTATGTAGGAGGGGAGGTGGGACTGGCTTCCGGGTTCCTACTGTTTCTATCTATTCTTATAGATCCTCATGGTACTGAAAATAACATCTCTTAACGTTAACGGACTTAACAGTCCCCACAAACGAGCTCATATGTGGAAAGAAGCACTTCAACTGAAATGCGATATATTTTGTGCCATAGAAACCCATTTATTAGCAAAGGATGCTTACAGAATTAAACATCATGTATTCCCGGAAGTGTTCCAGTCCCACTTTACCTCCAAATCCAGGGGGGTATTGATAGCTATTAGAAATACCGTCGCTTCCATCTGATCGATCAGCACTTAGACACAAAGGGTAGATTTGCAATCTTAGTTTGTTCTATTAACAATGTGATCTACACCCTTGTAGCTGTATATGCGCCTAATAGGAGACAATCTCGCTTCTGTAGAAAAATGCTTCAACATGTCCTAAAACTGAGGCAAGGTAAACTCATTATACTAGGGGACTTTAATAGTATACTTAACCCTGACCTGGACACCACTACATCGTCCCGCAGTGTTCAACCATCTCCACTGAAACACCTTTTCTGGAAGGAAGGCTTATACGACGTGTGGAGGACATTACACGAGTCTGAGAAGGACTATTCCTTCTTTTCAGCCTCTCACAACTGTTATTCGAGAATTGATTTTATTCTCACTGACCAACATACTCTCCTTCTAACTTCTACAGCCTCTATTGGCGATATATCGTGGTCAGACCATGCCCCAATATCTATCATTGTGGAAGAAACCTTTAACCATCCTCCAACTTCACCTTGGAGATGTAACTCCTATCTCCTGAATAACCCAATTCACGCACAAATGATTGCCGCTGACCTTAAGACATACTTTGACATTAATGAGGGCTCGGTAGAGGACCCATTCTGTTTGTGGAACGCTCACAAAGCAGTGATTAGGGGTTCTTTCATAAAATTACACCATATTCTTAAGAAACAAAAAGAGCATAAATTGCGCACTTTAATGACAGAGCTGCGTACTCTGGAATCACTCAACAAGGCGGCCCAAACTCCGACATTAAGGACTAAACTTACAGACATAAGGAAACAGCTTAGGGATCACTTATTATCAGACTACAACAAACACTTGTTCTATATGAAAGCAAGGTATTACTCTCAGAATAATAAAGCAGGCAAGTTACTAGCAGCCAGACTTAAGGAGCAATCCTCGAAGTCTCGCATCCCGTACCTATTAGACGCTGACTGTACCTCTAAAATTACCCACCCCATCAAAATTGCTGACCAATTTCAACGTTATTACGCTTCCCTGTACAATCTACATAGCGATCCAATAATAGCTTCGCCACCCACTCCTGACATTCAGGACTTTTTATCCAAAGCTAACCTCCCTACTATCACAGCGGATCAAATTGACCAATTGGATGCTGATTTTTCGATGACAGAAATTACTACTGCCATCCGCTCCTTGCCAACTGGCAAATCCCCAGGCCCTGACGGACTGTCAGGGGAATACTATAAAACATTCACACAAGTTCTTGCTCCTTACTTGAAACGTGTTTATCATAAAGCAATGCTGACTGGTCAGCTGCCACAGGAAAATCAAGAGGCTATGATAATTACCCTGCCCAAACCGGGTAAAGCCCCGGATAGACCGCAGAATTTCAGGCCCATATCCCTCCTTAATGTGGACATAAAATTATATGCCAAGTTGATAGCGAATAGGATTGCTCCATTACTACCTAGCCTAATACATGAAGATCAGGTAGGATTTGTAAAAGGTAGGCAGGCCTATGAAAACACGAGACGGGTACTGAACATACTCCATTATGTTAATCGTAACAAGATACCTGCATTGTTTTGTGTCATTAGACGCCGAGAAGGCGTTTGACCGTATTGACTGTCGTACGCCTTCTCGGTGTTGGAGCACTTTGGGTTTAAAGGGAAAATATTTCGAGCTATCACTGCTCTATATTCCTCCCCAATAGCGAAAGTATATACTAATGGTGCTCTGTCCAACAGCTTTAATATTACTAATTGGCACCCGCCAAGGCT
>ONZH01005152.1:0-10035 GCA_900303285.1 Rhinella marina | reverse complement strand
TATTTCGTCAGGCTCCTCTCCACCGACGGTCTCTGGCTATGGATGCGCGTCCCAGGCAGGGGACGCACGCCACGATCATAAGTGCCAGGGACGTGGCTGGTGCGCCAGGCAGTGCCAGGGACGTGGCTCGCGGCCTGTTACTGGTCGCCGGAAAACGCGAGCAATATAGTCTGTGTTATTTTTCTGGTTCATCTGGTATCTCATGAGTTAACTTTTGTTCCTTGCATTCTCCTCCCAGTCAGCTGGTTGGGTGGCGTCTGCTAGGTATTTAAGGACCTCAAATGTGAGCCTTGCTGCCAGTGTTTGGAGTCTCCTTGCTACTGCCTGGTTTGTCATTTGTGCTCTGAAGTTCTGATCCTAGTTTGTTTTTTGACCTTTGGCGTGTTTTGTGACTATTCTTGGCTTGCTGATTTTGTTCCTGACGTTCTCTCCTGGTTTTGACACGGCTATCTGACTATCCGTTTGGTTCTTGTTTGTCTGTCTTGTTTGTTTTCCCTTACCCCTGCACTTTTGCTAGTGTATTTCGAGTCTTCAGGTTGTCGACTCAGGAGTTCAGCCTGAGTAGGCAATAGGCAGGGAAAGGGGTTGGGACTAAGCTTAGGGATCACTTTCCCCTTATGTGTGTATCCCAGCCCTGACAGGTATGTCCTAGAGAGCTGAGACCCAGTCTAAAACCTTCCCGGACACCTGATGTACCTATGAGGTGCAGATCAGTCCAGTCGGTCATAAAGAACAGATAGCCGACAGAAATCTATATATATCATACTTGTGTGTGTGTGTGTATGTATATATCTAATATATATAAAGCTGAGTGTATGTGTGTGTGTGTATGTCCGCTAAAGGAATCCGCACCGCTGCAGCTATAATCACAAAATTTGGCACACATGTACATCAGGGGGAAGGTTTTAGAATAGTTTTCAGCTCTCCAGGACGTACCGTTCCTGAGATATTCCCAAAAAATGCATTAGCCAATAGTAGCCTGGTCACATGACCCTTATCAGCCAATAGAAGCTCACAGGCAGTCTCTATGACAACCTAGCCAGTTCACTGCTGTAGGTCTGCATTAAAGAGGCAGAGCACTGTGTATGACAATGGTAAAATGGTATTTTGGTTACCATAAATATAACTTATGTTTTAGACTAATTCATCATCAATCATTACCTCATATAATGTAAATTTCACATTCACATTTACTGTTCAGTAGTAATAAAAGATGTATTCTTCCACTGCTACCCACTTTCCTCCTAAATTACTATGGCATCAACCTGTAATTCAGGCCACCGTCAAAAGAAGGACTTAAAAGCCCCATCCCCAGATCCCACTAAGTCACGCCCCTGACTCAGTCAGGCTATGCCCCTTCCATGCCGCATTTGACCGGGATTAAAAATATAGGTAAAAATCACCTTCTTTCAGCTGCAGGGGTGACTTTCTCCCTGCAACTCATTGCCCAGACTGCACAGTGCTGCTTCTGAGAGTGAGCTGTTCAAAAGGACATCCCTGTGTCCATCCAGGCCCTGCGCATGACAGTGGACAGGGAGTCTGAAAGCCAGACTGTCCAGCCTAAAACAAGACCTCTGGCCACCTAGGGGCAGGCTGATGTTAATTGAATAGAAGAAGAAGTAAGCGGCACTCACCAAAGTCTTCTAAGTTCTTCAGGATTTATTAATATCAACTTACATGAAACGAGGGTATTGAGTGGACGCCATGCAGTGGCGGAAGCTGCTCACTCCTGGATACACTGCATGGCGTCCGCTCAATACCCTCGTTTCATGTAAGTTGATATTAATGAAGCCTGAAGAACTTAGAAGACTTTGGTGAGTGCCACCTACTTCTTCTTCTATTCAATTATATTACAAGCCTTTCCTGACTTGGATGCAGAGCACCACAGAGCGAGTCATCCTCCAACTTTGGGTTTCATTTACCTGAGAGTTTTCGTTGCTGTTGGAGACCTGTATTTTGGTGGTGCCATCTCCCTTTGCTCTTCTTTTGTTATGCAGGCTGATGTTAAGTTGGCCAGATGTCCGGCTTTAGGCTGGAAAGTCCAGTTTTCTGGCTACCTGTTCTCCGTCCGACGCAGTGCCTGGACAGGCACAGGGATGTCCACTCTTTCAGTAGCTCACACTCAGACAGCTTCTCCGCCATGTCTTCACGGAGCCAGGGGGCGTGGCCTCATGTTTAGTGGTGTGTCTTCATGGGAACTGGGAGCGCTGTTTTACGTTTGGGGAATGGCCGGTGAGGTCTGGCTTTCTGGGGGTGTAAGCTGCTGGAGGTCACTGTTTCGGGCTGCTGTAGAGGTCAGGTGAGGTCTGGCTCGGGCTCGTAGGTCACTGTTAAAGGGCGAGGCACACTGTTAAAGGGGCGGGCTGCTGTAGAGGTCACTGTTTAAAGGGGCGGGCAGCTGTAGAGGTCACTGTTAAAGGGGCGGGCAGCTGTAGAGGTCACTGTTAAGGGCGGGCAGCTGTAGAGGTCACTGATAAAGGGGGGGCTGCTGTAGAGGTCACTGTTAAAGGGGCGGGCTGCTGTAGAGGTCACTGTTTAAAGGGGCGGGCTGCTGTAGAGGTCACTGCGGTGAGGGCAGCTGTAGAGGTCACTGCTAAAGGGGCGGGGCTGCTGTATGAGGTCACTGTAAAGAGTCGGGCTGCTGTAGAGGTCACTGTTAAAGGGGCGGGCAGCTGTAGAGGTCACTGTTTAAGGGGCGGGCTGCTGTAGAAGGTCACTGTTAAAGGGGCGGGCATCTGTAGAGGTCACTGTTAAGGGGCGGGCAAGCCTGTAGAGGTCACTGTAAAGGGACGGGCAGCTGTATGAGGTCACTGATAAGGGTACGGGGCCAGCTGTAGAGGTCACTGATAAAATCGGGCGGGGCTGCTGTAAGAGGTCACTGTTAAAGGGGCGGGCTGCTGTAGAGGTCACTGAGGGAGGGCAGCTGTAGAGGTCACTGTTAACAGGGGCGGGCTGCTGTTAGAGGTCACTGTTAAAGAGTCGGGCTGCGAGTAGAGGTCACGGTTAAAGGGAACGGGCAGCTATAGAGGTCACTGTTAAAGGGGCGGCAGCTGTAGAGGTCACTGTTAAAGGGCGGGCGGCTGTAGAGGTCACTGATAAATGGGCGGGCTGCTGTAGAGGTCACTGTTAAAGGGGCGGGCTGCAGTAGGGGTCACTGTTAAAGGGGCGGACTGCTGTAGAGGTCACTGTTAAAGGGGCGGGCAGCTGTAGATGTCACTGTTAAAGGAGCGGGCAGCTGTAGAGGTCACTGTTAAAGGGGCGGGCTGCTGTAGAGGTCACTGTTAAAGGGGCGGGCAGCTGTAGAGGTCACTGTTAAAGGGGCGGGCTGCTGTAGAGGTCACTGTTAAAGGGGCGGGCTGCTGTAGTGGTCACTGTTAAAGGGGCGGGCCGCTGTAGAGGTCACTGTTAAAGGGGCGGGCTGCTGTAGAGGTCACTGTTAAAGGGGCGGGCACTGTAGAGGTCACTCTCAATATCTTTTAACGACACACACACACAAACAGTAAATTAAATAAGTTAAATATACCCGGGCCTTTACACTGACCCCCCCACAGTGCCCTGTCTCCTTAAAATCCCTCTTGACATTGACCTCCATAGGGATCTGCCTCCTTACCAATGACCTCTACAGAACCCACCCCTTATCACTGACCATAGGTTACAGTCCCCTTAACTGACCTTCACCATTCCTGGACCCCTTGACAGAGACCTCTACAGCGACTGCCCCTTTAACAGCGACTGTCACAGTACCCTGCTCCCTTAACAGTGACCTCACAGTACCCCGCTGCCCTCTTAATAGTGGCTTCCACAGTCCCCTCCTCCCTTAATAGTGATCTCCACAGTGCTCGCCCTTTAACAGTGACCTCCACAGGAGCCTGCCCCTAGGGTGGCAAGAGGTATGGTTTTAGGCCGGATAGTCTGACTTTCAGACTCCCTCTCCTCCGTCCGGCGCAGGGCCTGGACGGACACAGGGATGTCCTTTTGAACAGCTCAGTCTCATACAGCAACACTGTGCAGTCTGAGCGTGAGCTGCAGGGAGAAAGTCACCCTCCCTCCAACCCCTGTAGCTGACAGAAGTTAAATTTTACCTTTTTTTTTTCAATGGCGTGGCTTAGCGGTACCTGGGGGCGGGCTTTTAAGTCCTTCTTTTGAGGTTAGCTTGAAATACAGGTCAATGCCATGGTAATTTATGATGAAACACTGTGGTTAGCAGTGGAAGAAATCATCTTGCATTACTACTGAACGGTATATATATGAAATTTACATTTTATTAGGTAATGATTGATGATGAATTAGTCTAAAACATAATTTATATTTATGGTAACCGGAATACCCTTTTAACAGTGTCATCCACAGTGCTCTGTCCTTTTAAAGCAGACCTACAGCAGTGAAGAAAAATGGCTGGGTTGTTATGGAAAACTGGTTTGAACTGTGTGTATATGGAGGCTAAGGGCCTGCAAGCTTCTATTGGCTAATAAGGGTCATGTGACCAGGCTTCTAATAGCCAATGCATTTTTTGGGAATATCTACATAAAAAATAAAAAATCTGATTACTAGCTAAAAATTGATATCTACCCCCTGAATACTATTTATTTTTACTAAATGAGCACAGATAAGTAAAAAAATCCACCAAAAACTGAGCACCGATGATCATTGACATATACACTGATCAACGATTGGCAGTCATAGCTTGCATACCTTAAAATTGATGCAGTGCTGGAAAAAACTACAAGGCACAAAGAAGCACAAAGTCCTCACTGCACACAGTTCCAGAATGGAGGGCATTGGTATTCTAGTTGCTCTTCTTGTACTGTGATTGACTAATAACAGCACCTACAGGGAAAGCCAAACAGCTGTGTCCCCTCTGTAACCCCTGGGGTGATTGGTGCTGTCCTGTTCAGTACCATTCACCCCCATCTGAGCCGACTTTCAGCCCCCTCAATGGCTTTTACAGTAGTTGACCAGCCAATCGGGCTGCAGTGGGAGGTACAATCTCCTAGCTCTCTTAACTGGCTGGCTGTTAGGGATACCCTCTTAAACCAGTCACCATGAGATTAGTCATGGTGACTGGTATTTGTAGCATTGTACATAGGTCATGTTTGCTGTGCTGTACATATAAAACATGTCCTCAAGGGGTTAAAGCTATGTGACCATGACTTGAGACTGTTGAGATATTTAGAAGAGATCGGAGTTTATCTCAGTTCACCGCTTGGTCTTGGGTAGCAGTGAGCTTTAAGGCTGCATGCATATGACAGCGGGAAAAAAAAAGTCTGTTAAAAACTGACACACAGTCAGTTTTTCATGGCCTTTTTTCAACAATTTGTGCATCCATTTTCTGTGCATCTGTCCATATTTAATGGCTGTTTCGCATCCGTTTTCATGGACATTAAAAATGATCTTTTTCTTACCCCTAAAAGGCCACATTGTCATAGCGTAACCGTTTTTAACAGCCGTTAGACAAGTGCGCTCCTGTCTAAGCGGCCGTTAAACACAGTCACATTGATTTCAATGGTATCCGTCTGGTCGTGAAAAAGGCCACAAATAGGATATGTCCTATTTTTTGACGACCACTATTCACTGGCCGTTAAAAAAACACCATGTGAATAGCTGCATAGACTTTCACTGGTGGTCGTGTGCATGTAGCCTAAGGCTACATTCACATCTGCGTTTTTGCTGGATCCTGCAGGGATCAGCAAAAAAGCTTCCGTTATAATACAACAATTCTGAATGGAATCGGTCGTATTATCTCTAAAATGACCAAGCCTGATCCGGCACTAAAACCATTGTAAGTCAATGGGCCCCGGATCAGTTTTCTTTCATGTATTTTGCCGTCTTGATCAGTATCCCATGATACTGAAACGCGACGGAACAGAGTGCATTCTGGTGAACTCCATACCGTTTAGTTTTGTCCCTATTGACAATGAATGGGGACAAAATGGAAGCGTTTTCCTCTGGTTTTGAGATCCTGTGACCGATCTCAATACTGGAAAGAAAAGCGCAGATGTGAAAGTAGCCTAAGGCAAGACATAGTCACAATGGTGTTTGAGAAAATGAGTTGATTGTTTTAGAAAGTTTCAATTTTTAATACCAACAGTGGTTACATTTTATGATTTCCTTTTTTCTGTAGACACTGAAGAACACCATTTTTTTTCTTTAGTTACAAAATACATTAGTGCATTTAGGGAAATTGATTACTTCACATGATAACAATCAAGAGGAGAACAAAAAAGTTAAGAAAACAAGGAACACACAGAATGTGATCTTATCTCATATCTAAATGGTAGTTTTTAATGGAGTGTGGAGATTGCTTTTGTCTCCTTGCTGCCCTAGATTGTCTGTTTTTTTAATCTGAAAAGAAATTGAGGAAAATCAACCTTTCACCCATGTGTAAGTTTAACAATTTACCTGGGATCTTGATGTATTAGATACATTAAAAATGTTTCAAATTACATCATTATTTCAAACTGATCTATAAAAAAAAGAACAAAAAGAAAAATAGATATGAACCCGTAAGAAACCAGCAGCTGCGGGACCTAATTTAAGTCCCAGCTCCGTACATGTACGATGCTCTGATTTGGCGGGTGCAGGAGCTGCGCCTGCTTGATCAGCGGTAAGGGCCCAGCTGTATATTCCAGCATCAGTGAATACACAATGCCAGAGCAGTGGTGTACCGCCCATATAGGCAGACCACACCACTGCTATGGGGCCCACGGCACAGGGGGTCTCGGAGCGCACGGGAGCCCCGCCCCCTACTCACTCTGCATCATTAAGATGCGTCCTGACAGTGTTCCCTGCCTCCGCTCAGGGCCTGTCCTGGCCCGCTCACCGCCGCAACTCGGACTTTCTGTGTATGCCTGTTCTGTTAGGGAAGCCCTGTTGCTGTGGGCTTGGAACAGGCATACACTATCCTTAGTTTCCCCTAATGTCCGGACGCAGCTGGCCCCGCCTCCTCCCTCATGCCTCGCTGCTGCTACTGAACGGGAGGACCTGTGCAGCGTGGCAAAAGAGGGGAAAGAAGAAGGGAGAAGAAGACCAAGGCCGGCCAGCCCCCTCCAGAGCGTTGAAGTGCAGACAAGGGCCAAGTAACTGTAAGTTTTTATGTGTGTGTGTATGCATACACTGTGTATATACTGTATATTGTACAGCATGGCACAGGGGTTATATTGTCTGGCATGGTGTAACCGCCATGCATTTGTTGTACAGTATACATTATAATCCCTGTACCATGCTATACAATGTACAGTCATGGCCAAAAGTTTTGAGAATGATACAATTTTTACAAAGTCTACTGCTTCAGTTTTTATAATGGCAATTTGCATATACTCCAGAATGTTATAAAGAGTGATCAGCTTAACAGCAATTACTTGCAAAGTCAATATTTGCCTAGAAAATGAACTTTATCCCCCAAAACACATTTCAACATCATTGCAGCCCTGCCTTAAAAGGACCAGCTAACATCGTTTCAGTGATTGCTCGATTAACACAGGTGTGGGTGTTGATGAGGACAGCGCTGGAGATCAATCTGTCATGATTAAGTAAGAATGACACCACTGGACACTTTAAAAGGAGGCTGGTGCTTGGCATCATTGTTTCTCTTCTGTTAACCATGGTTATCTCTAAAGAAACACGTGCAGTCATCATTGCACTGCACAAAAATGGCCTAACAGGGAAGAGTATCGCAGCTAGAAAGATTGCACCTCAGTCAACAATCTATCGCATCATCAAGAACTTCAAGGAGAGCGGTTCCATTGTTGCCAAAAAGGCTCCAGGGCGCCCAAGAAAGACCAACAAGCGCCAGGACCGTCTCTTAAAAGTGTTTCAGCTGCGGGATCGGGCTACCAGCAGTGCAGAGCTTGCTCAGGAATGGCAGCAGGCAGGTGTGAGATCTTAATCCCATTGAGAACTTGTGGTCAATCATCAAGAGACGGGTGGACAAACAAAAACCTACAAATTCTGACAAAATGCAAGCAATGATTGTGCAAGAATGGACTGCTATCAGTCAGGATTCGGTCCAGAAGTTGATTGAGAGCATGCCAGGGAGAATTGGATAGGTCCTGAAGAAGAAGGGTCAACACTGCAAATATTGACTTGCTGCATTAACTCATTCTAACTGTCAATATAAGCTTTTGTTACTCATAATATGATTGCAATTATATTTATGTATGTGATAAAAACATCTGACAAACACAATATTTGAGTCATTCTCAAAACTTTTGGCCATGACTGTACAATATAATCCATACACATGCTGTATAATATACAGTATAATCCGTACACCATGCTGTATAATATACAGTATAATCTGTACACCATGCTGTATAATATACAGTATAATCCGTACACCATGCTGTATAATATACAGTATAATCCGTACACCATGCTTTATAATATACAGTGTAATCCCTGCACCATGCTGTATAATGTACAGTGTAGTCCATACACCATGCTGTATAATATACAGTATAATCCATACACCTGGGGGCTGCCCCCATACAGTATAATGTCTCCTTGTGGCCCCCATACAGTATAATGTCTCCTTGTGGCCCCCATACAGTATAACGTCTCCTTGTGGCTGCCCCCATACAGTATAACGTCTCCTTGTGGCCCCCATACAGTATAACGTCTCCTTAATTAAACAAAATAAAAAATTCAGTACCTCATGTATACATTTCTTTATTGGCAAATGGGGGTGTGGCAGGGCAGCATGTGGGATGGGCCGGGATAGTGGGCGGTGTTAGGGGCTCCATTTAGATTCTTGCTATGTGGCCCAATGATTTCTATGTACGCCACTGTGCCAGAGTATCAATCCCTGATATGCCGCGATCAACACTGACCACAACATGCACAGGGTTTGTCGAGGATATGGGCACCCTCTCCAACCCCATAGTTTTTTTTGTGCTGTGGACCTGATAGCCGGTATGGCAGCTGCACAGAGAGATCCATTTTACTCAGAAACAGGGGATGTGTCCCTTCTGTGAAATCTGCCAGTACTGTCCTTTGCCTTACTTCCCACTATGTTAGTTTTTATCTCAGAATAAATCACACATACAGATATGAGGCTCCAATAGTTTTCAGAAGCTGTGTAGAAGCAGTTCTTTTACCTTAGCTAGCTCTGACACACACCCATTTCCTGAGAGCCATCTTTTGTCTCTCTGTTACTAGGGAAGGATCTCACCATAGTGGTCATGACTTTACTGCTTTTTTTCAGGTGGATGCAGGCATATTTTTTAAATTAAGTGATTAAGAAATTTGCTAGTTACGCCATTCTCTTTTACATGAAATGGAATTGTGTGAAAGTACAGTGACTCTTGAAGATTCCCCTATAATTTACAACTTTTTATTCATTTTTTTACTGGGGTGAATGGAAGCTGTTTAGGGGGAAAGATGCTTTTTTGCTTGGTCTCCACATACATACAGTATTACTGCAGGTTTCCACAACATCCCAGCCATGTTTCTTCACTGCTGTAAAGGGGTAGGGCAGAAGAAACTGGGTGAGAACATTAAAGATTTAGAAAATAGGTTTTTTGCTCTGTGTAGTAACCAGGCTGGTAATGAGAGGTAATTAGCAGCCAGCTGAGATGCTCAGGTAAATAGCTACCCAAAACACAATCCAGTGCTTACCTCCCACAGGCCTTGGTGCAGCTTGCTTCTTACACACGGTCATGCACACATATTTACTCCAGGTTTCCCTTACAACCCAACCATTGTTCTTCACTGCCGTAGGTCAGCTTTAGGCTAGGGCTGCACGACACATAGGGCACAACTACACAGCTTCATGTGTCGCGCAACAATTTTTATAATGATGGCCTATGGTGTTGCACTGCGACATGCTATGACTGCGATGTGATAGTAGCAGAAAAATCCATTGTGTCATGTCACAGCATGTTGCAGTGCAACACCATAGGCTATCATTATAAAGATTGTTGCTTGACATTGGTGCGACAAAATGTTGTCGTGTAGCCCTAGCCTTAAAGGGACAGGGCGTTGTGGAGGTCACTTTTAAAGGGCAGGCTGCGGTGGAGATCAGTGTAAAGGACGTGT
>ONZH01005151.1:0-50807 GCA_900303285.1 Rhinella marina | reverse complement strand
GAGGGCATGGTTCTGTGGGCCAAGTAGCGGAGGAGAGGAGCCGAGCCGGCAGCTTGTCCAGCACTGGCAAGGGAATGCTCTCCAAGGCCTTTGCCAGTTTTATGTCACCCCAGCAAGACACTGTCACCTGTCCCCAGTCTAGGCAGAGTAGGGGGGGAGCTGTACAGAAAGATGGTGAGGGAGTACCTAGCTGACCATACCAACATCCGTAGCGATCACTCTGCTCCATACAACTACTGGGTTTCAAAGCTGGACACGTGACCTGAACTGGTGCTGTACGCCTTGGAGGTGCTGGCCTGCCCTGCCGCTAACGTGCTGTCAGAGCGGGTATTCAGTACAGCTGGTGGCGTCATCACCGATAAGCGTACACGCCTGTCAACTGACAGCGCTGACCGGCTGACGCTTATTAAAATGAACAAAGCCTGGATTTCACCGGAATTCAAATCTCCTCCGGGGGAAAGCAGCTAAAGATTAACATTACTTATGTATCCGATTCCTCTTCTCTACTCCTCCTCCTCTTCCATGTCGTCTTTGCCTAATGCTAACCAAAAAAACGCAAATTTTTAGATGTCCAACTGGCACTCTTTTACCACAATTTTTTAGGAGGGCCCCCTACAGGCCCTCTCTTTAAACATTTTTTCCGGAGGTCCACCTACAGGCCCTCTCTCCAAACAATTTTTCCGGAGGTCCACCTACAGGCCCTCTCTCCAAACAATTTTTCCGGAAGTCCACCTACAGGCCCTCTCTCCAAACAATTTTTCTGGAGGTCCACCTACAGGCCCTCTCTCCAAACAATTTTTCCGGAGGTCCACCTACACGCCCTCTCTCCAAACAATTTTTCCAGAGGTCCACCTACAGGCCCTCTCTCCAAACAATTTTTCCGGAGGTCCACCTACAGGCCCTCTCTTCAAACAATTTTTCCGGAGGTCCACCTACATGCCCTCTCTCCAAACAATTTTTCCGGAGGTCCACCTACAGGCACTCTCTCCAGTTCCAGTTTCCAGTTTTATTTGCGCAAACTGCGTAAATTTTTTTTTGGGGATAGGTGTGAAAAATAATATTACCTGTGTATCTATATTGCCCAACATTGGGTACGGTAGCAACAAGAAGACCAAACACATGCTGCCCACAGGGTTCCTCAAATTCCTGGTCCACAATGTCAAGGAGCTCGAGGTTCTGTTGATGAGCAACAAGTCCTTCTGTGCAGAAATCGCCCACAACGTCTCCTCAAAGAACCGAAAGACCATTGTGGAGAGAGCGGCACTGCTCGCCATCAAAGTGACGAACCCCAACGCCAGACTGCGCAGCGAAGAGAACAAATAAATATCTAGGTGGTTATTTGTGCTAAATAAAAGTTAAATAAACAAAAAAAAAAAAAAATTGATCTGTTCAAGTGCCTGATCCACCCAAGTTGAATCTGTCCCATCATGAGAAAGTCCCCCCAAGGAGTCCCCACTGTAACTTGCTTCCCATACAACTACCTCACCCCCCGACACCTGTGTCTCGCTATTGTCCACCACCTCCTCAGACAACACTGGTAAATCCCCACTGTCAGCACACTGAGACTGCAAAAGGTCTTGCAAATTGGGGCAGAGAATGTTCTGGAGTAGCACATCAGAGAAGGGGTGACTATGGGGTTCCAGTGAGTACGTGACCACATGCAATCTCCATCTAAAAAGTCATACTGAGGCTCACCACTATGCTTTACACTGCAATCTTATTACTGAGGCTCATCACCATGCTTTACACTGCAATCTTATTAAAAGACAGACAATCAGGGGTTCACCACCAGGTTGTCAGGCAGCTTTTTTAAGTGGGTCACCATTACCGTGTCCCTGAAAATTGCCTTGGGGTCATCGCCAGACTATTTTTATGAAAGGCCATGTGGTTCTATACACACAGTGCTGACGGAAGCCCATCAGCCTTTCTAAACACAATTGAATCTTTCCCATTATGAGAAAGTCCCCCCAAGGAGTCCACAATGTAACTTGCTTCCCATACAACTACCTCACCCCCCGACACCTGTGTCTCGCCATTGTCCACCACCTCCTCAGACAACACTGGTAAATCCCCACTGTCAGCACACGGAGACTGCAAAAGGTCTTGCGAATTGGGGCAGAGAATGTTCTGGGGTAGCACATCAGAGAAGGGGTGACTATGGGATTCCAGGGAGTACGTGACCACATGCAATCTCCATCTAAAAAGTCATGCCACACTTGATCAAGCTCATAATTGACAATTGTACCGGTTGATGCTAAATTTTTAAGTTGGGGTCCTGCGTTATCATTCGAACTCCATCCGGCTGTTGTCACCACCACACATGCTAGCCCAGGGTGCACTCCTCTGGCTCTTCCAGCTCAATCTCCTTTCCCCCAGCCTGCCCCCCACCTACAGGCCCTCTCTCCAAACAATTTACCCGGATAGGGGACGTATTAGATATTGTACTGATTTTTTTTTGTTCTTCTTTTAATTGCCTCCTGACCTGTGATAGGCAGAGCATGGACACGTCCCCTTAGCTGCAGTAGAAAAGACACTCCCCTGGCCAGAGCAAGCTCCCCAAGATAGGGGATGTATACGATTTTAAACTGAGAAGAATCGATACCACACATGCCCCACTAGGAGAATTTGGGGTAATGGTGGGATTAGGCAGCCTCAGAGGCATCCATGCATGCTGCCCCTGCTGTTTCCTGTCTATTTCCGTGGTGTTTCCATCATTTTCTGATGTTTCCAGGTTTTCACCTAGCCTTCCCTAGGCAGAGCCTTGGTCCCCTGCAAAAATGCTCGAGTCTCCCATTGACTTCATTGGGGTTCGTTATTCGAAACGAGCACCCGAGCATCGGGAAAAGTTCGACTCGAATAACGAGCACCCGAGCATTTTAGTGCTCGCTCATCTCTATTAGGGATACATTTATTTAGTAAGGTAGATTGACTTAATAGATAGAACATCCACTTGTATAGTAACGAGCCCATTGAAGTGAATTGGATGGCTTCTTGTAATTACACCTGCTCACCGCTACGATTTTGACGACGAGCAGGTAAACAATGAAGGGGAGGCTGCATGCCGTGCCAGTTTATCGGCAGGCTTGCCAGGTGTCGGATCCCAGCCCATCTGATATTGATGACCTATTCTGAGGATAGTTTAGTAATTTTGAAATCCCGGAAAAACACCCTTTAAGGGGTTAAAATCCAATCTACTGGGATGATATACATAATTAAACAGAGGCCAATACAGCTGAGAAATATAAAGCACAATATTTAATTCAAAGCTTATGCATTAAAATAGGTTTGTTTGAAAAAAATGCAGATCTTTTATCAATGTCATTATTGAATGAATTAGGAAAAATGGCGAAACAAATAGTCTCTAAAAAAACAAACAAATACATTGTTGGATGCTATGAAGGGAAATAAGATCACGGATAAACTGGAATTTAGTGATGTTATGCAGCTAGCTAATGAGCATACGGCCATCCACTCCACTGTGATGTCATAGCCTTATCCCACGTGGACTCATTTCACTCATTGGCCATTTCACTGTGTGCTGAGCATAGAGACAGACGTGTAAAGCACTTATGCACTAGAGACAGAGTTGCAGCTTTTAACCGTATATTTGGATAGGAAGAGTGCAAGCAGATTGCAGGAAGATAGTAGGGAGAGCTTTTAGACACTGTAGAGATAGCATAGGGAGACTGCAAGGACAGTGCAGGTTTATTGTAATCGCCATGTGCATCTTGTTTACCTGCTGCCACAATCCGCTAAAATCTTTTAGTTGATATATAGAATTATGTGCCTTAGTATTAGAGGGCGGTCTAATATATCACCATCTGCATCTCACCCAACAGCTGGCACAATCTCCATTAATCTTTCAGTTGATATATAGAATTACTGTGCCTTTGTCACCTCAAATCCCAGGCCGTTTTTTGCAAATCTGACATGTGTCACTTTATGTGGTAATAACTTTGGAACGCTTTTACTTATCCAGGCCATTCTAAGATTGTTTTCTCGTCACATATTGTGCTTCACGATAGTAGTAAATTTGTGGCAAAATATTTCATTTTTATTTATAAAAAAATACCAAATTTGGCAAAAATTTGGAAAAATTAGCAAATTTTAAAATTTCAATGCCATATGGATTTTACAACACAGATTTTGATGGATTGGTTTGCGGGAGCCATTGATTTTAATTTTTTTGAGTTATTGTCTTATGTGGGGGCTCATTTTTTGAGGGACGAGATGTCGGTTTGATTGGTACCATTTTGGGGTACATAAGACTTTTTGATCGCTTGGTATTACACTTTTTGTGAGTCAAGGTGAAAACAATTAGCTGTTTTGGCATGTTTTTTTTTAAAAAAAAATTTACAACATTTACCTGGGGGGCCATCTCATGTGATATTTTTATAGAGCAGGTTGTTACGGACGTGGCGATACCCAATATGTCTAACTTTTTTTATTTTAGGAAAGTTTTACACAATAGATTTATTTTTGAACAGAATAAACATTTTTTTTTTTTGTGTTGCCATTTCCTGAGAGCCATATATTTTTTATTCTTTGGGCGATAGTCTCAGGTAGGGTATCATTTTTGCGGGACAAGATGACGGTTTGATTGGTACCATTTTGCTATTACACTTTTTGTGAGGCAACAGGGAAAAAAATGGTTGTTTTGGCATAGTTTTTTATTTTATTTTTTGCAGCATTCACCTGGGGGGCCATCTCATGTGATATTTTTATAGAGCAGGTTGTTACGGACGTGTCAATACCCAATATGTCTAACTTTTTTATTTTTGGAAAGTTTTACAAGTTAGATGCATTTTTGAACAGAATAAAATCTTTTTTTTTGTGTTGCCATTTTCAGAGAGCCATATTTTTTTTATTTTTTGGGCGATTGTCTCAGGTAGGGTATTATTTTTGCGGGACAAGATGACGGTTTGATTTGTACCATTTTGGGGTAAATACGCCTTTTTGATCGCCTGCTATTACACTTTTTGTTAGGCAAGAGGGAAAAAAATGGTTGTTTTGGCATAGTTCTTTTTTTTTTTGCAGCATTCACCTGGGGGGCCATCTCATGTGATATTTTTATAGAGCAGGTTGTTACGGACGTGTCGATACCCAATATGTCTAACCTTTTTATTTTTGGAACGTTTTACACATTAGATGCATTTTTGAACAGAATAAAATCTTTTTTTTGTGTTGCCATTTTCAGAGACCCATATTTTTTTTATTTTTTGGGCGATTGTCTCAGATAGGGTATCATTTTTTGCAGGACGAGATGACTATTTTTTTAGTACCACTTTGGGGTAAATACGCCTTTTTGATCGCATAGTATTACACTTTTTGTGGGGGAAGGTGACCAAAAAATGGCTGTTTTGGCACTGTTTTTATTCTTTATTTTTTACTGTGTTCACCTGGCAGGATGGATCATGTAATATTTTTATAGAGCCGGTCGATACGGATGCGGCAATACCTAATATGCCTACTTTTCCTTTTTTTTTTCTTTTTTTTAACATTTTTTTTACTTTTTGGGGGGGAAAATAGCATTTATTTTTTTTTACTTGAAACTTTTATTATAATTTTTTTTTTCTTTTTTAACTTTTTTTTACTTTTTTTTTTACTTTTGGGGGTCTGATTCCCTTCACAATGCATTACAATACTTTTGTATTGTAATGCATTGGCTGTAAGTGTATTACTCACAGTAATACACTTACAGCCTGCTTCCTGTGCGATCCAGGGGGCTGGATCGCACAGGTTCGCTGGGATGGCAGCCACAATGCCTAAGGAAGGCATCGGGCTGCCATCCAAGCCATCGGGTCCCCGTCACAGCAGCGCGGGGACCCGATGGCCCCGCTCGCCATCCTGAACATGCGGCACACCGATGCTGGCGCATTCCCCAGGGGTCCGGCACCTAGGCACAGCCGGACCCCCGCCTCTGATCGGGCGGGCTCAGCTCCTGCGCCCGCCCGCTCACAGCGCCGTATATGTACGGCGCTGGCACTTGCGGCAGTGATTTTTGCGCCGTACATGTACGGCGCTGGTACCCTAAGGGTTAAAGGGTAGTCTGTCCTCTGCATCTTGTTAAACTGCTGACACATGTGCAATTAATCTCTTTATATACACTGATGAGCAAAATGGTAACATTGTTTAGAACTTTTGACTTTTAGGCTCCATATGTCACCATCCACTACAGCTTCGAAGAGACTACCATCATTTTATAGACAATCATCTTGGCTATCTCATACATAAATTGGACTTGCAGCTATTCAGCATATGATTAGTTCTGCATATTCTTATCATCTAACTGCATTGTTTCTGTTTTGCTCCTAAAGTTCTAATCATTTTGTTAGTATTTTCTAAATCCACCTTTGGTTCTCAACACCACCTGAATCCTTCTGGGCATGCTCTCGGTCAGATTCAAGCGTGTATTGACCATGGTCTCTTCTACACATTCCCAGTGTTGGCTCATACTGGTCGACTCACTTAGGTACGAATACAGCTTTTTCTTCAAATCTACCCAGTGTTGGATTGTGTTGAGGTCTGGGGACTGTGGGGGCCAATCCAGCACCTTTACTTCATTGTCATTGAACCACTTCTTTGCCAATCTCGACATATTCTTTGGGTGGTCATCCTGGTAGACTACTATGTCGTCCTTTTCATACCCATAGTACTTAAGTGTATGAGGTAACTTGTAAGATACTCACTATAGCTCAGCATTGAGACCACCATCAATCCTGGTCAAATATTCAAAGCCTTTGGCTATGAAACAACCTCATTTTATCAGGCTTCCTCCTTGATAGTTCCTTCAATTTCTTGAATTGTTAGCCCCTTTTCCCTAGATTCTTCCAGACCCATTTGCACCCATCAGAGCAATATTTAGCTAAATGTAATGAACAATACACATTCTATACAATACCAGGAAGATTTTATCTTGCACATTATTTTTGTGACCAATATTTAACATGTATCTATACAGAACAGTGCTGACACCTAGTGGTCAATCAGCTGACACTGAAGACTAGTAGAAAAAAATATTTATATATTTGTACAATGTTAGCCAATAAATAGAAGATGTTTAACTGAAAAGATGACTAAATTGCAAGATTACTCCCACACTCATCTTGATCTGCTTAAAGGGGTTATCCAACTGCTAAAACAGACCTCCCAAATGTCCCTCTTTTAGATATTTTTGACCCAAGTCCCTCAGTCCCCATTTGCTTCTTAAATGTTCCACTTTTTGATCTGAGGTATTGAATTGCATTATTACATGTACAATGTTGATCCACAAAGTGTTTATCTTGTTGCTATTTATATATTAGGCCATGTCTTGTATACTATTTCATTATTTGATGCAATTTGGATTTAAACATTTTTTATATTCATATAATTTTTTGCATTATTATGCAAAAAAAACTATGACAAAAAAGGCAAAACACGTATCGCTCACCTGGTATAGTAATTAAACACAGGAAGGCACGGAGAGCACTGGGAAGAAGTGCTACCACATCATGGAGCATCAGTATTTATTTTCTCATTTGAATCTTTGGACAGGCTCCCTGAAGTGGTACGGTCGCGACATAGATGACCTGCTCTTCGTTTGCAAAAAACAAAGTTGGAGGAGACAGCACGTCCTTAGTACATTTTTATTCCAGATGCTACGTTTCTGCCAAGAAGGCCCTTTTCAGCTCTTCGTTTGGTCAGGTGATGTGGCGGCGGTGCCACTTTTTGGGAGCTATTTGAATAGTAACCTATTTATGTAGGTTACTATACAGGTTACATACATTTATGTTTTACACTATCACATAATGCTTGCACCATTTCATTTCTCGATTTGATACTGTCTAGTTGTTCAGACAATCGCCTGGTGTGTACTAGCACCCATCGCAAAGAAACCGAGGGCAACACCACTCTTCTAGCTACATCATGTCACTAGTGTTGATCGATCATGGGCCGAGCACCTGAGCATAATGTAAGTCAATGGGAGTAAACCAGGCCCCCACTCAGAAGAGCAAGGGTTGCCTGGTTTACACAAGTCCCCCAATTTTTTTTTAAATATGGCTCCACATATTCCTATAGCCCTTAAAAGGGCTTTTATTTGTTATTAAAATAAAATCTATCCCTGCCTAGCGTGCCTCTCTCCCTACACTATCTGTCCCTCTTTGCGACAGCTCTCCATGACTAACACTGGCCGATGACGCATTCCCGGACAGCCAATCAGTGTAATGCCAGTAGCTAAGATGGCTACTGGCATTACACTGAATGCCATTCCTCCCCGCACACCGAGTGTACCCGAGCTCGGCCGAACCCGCTCATCACTACATGTCACCCTAATCATGTAGTGAAAAATATCCCCAAAGGTGAATTAATCAGGGTAAGACGTAACTGTTCTAATAATGACACATTTGAGACGGAGAGTCATCAGGTCATTCATTGATTAATAAATCACAAATATCCAAAATGGATTTTAGATAGAGACAAGTTTTTAGCTCTATCAAAGACCAGACATGACCTTGTATTTCCAGACTGCTCTAGAAGCAGCAAAAATACTCAAGGTAATGTTCAGGATTCCACTCCAGATCTGTAATATCGTCAAAACAATGCCTTCCAGTATTAAATTATGATGAACACTGGAGGGACAGTGCTGACACAAAAATCAAATGCGTAGCCCGCAGAGCACCCACTCTAGCTCAAAAGATTAGTCCCAGTATGTTTTATGCAGACTGGGTCTTCTACCAGTCTACCAGTAATCAGTCCACTTTTCAATTAAAACAATCTATTAATTGTAATACCACATTTGTGGTGTACTGTATTACATGCACCACATGTCATTTTCAGTATGTAGGCTGCACCAGCAATAGCCTTAAAACCAGAGTGCGAAAACATCTTTTTGATATTCCACACACAAAACCAGAAATATCTCTGCAGTGAGTCTTCATTTTGCAGCGGTTCATGTGTGGGATACAACGGGGCTCTGTGTCCAGGGCCTGGAGAGGGTTAACTCCCCGAAAAGGGGAGGAGACCATAGACGCAGGCTGCTGAACAGGGAATCCTTTTGGATGTTCCGTATGAGTTTCTCCAAAGGTTTGAACCGCAAGCAAGATCTAATCTTGCACTACTAGTATATATGATCTTTCATCCTTTCTCATACACTCACCGGCCACTTTATTAGGTACACCATGCTAGTAACGGGTTGGACCCCCTTTTGCCTTCAGAACTGCCTCAATTCTTCGTGGCATAGATTCAACAAGGTGCTGGAAGCATTCCTCAGAGATTTTGGTCCATATTGACATGATGGCATCACACAGTTGCCGCAGATTTGTCGGCTGCACATCCATGATGCGAATCTCCCGTTCCACCACATCCCAAAGATGCTCTATTGGATTGAGATCTGGTGACTGTGGAGGCCATTTGAGTACAGTGAACTCATTGTCATGTTCAAGAAACCAGTCTGAGATGATTCCAGCTTTATGACATGGCGCATTATCCTGCTGAAAGTAGCCATCAGATGTTGGGTACATTGTGGTCATAAAGGGATGGACATGGTCAGCAACAATACTCAGGTAGGCTGTGGCGTTGCAACGATGCTCAATTGGTACCAAGGGGCCCAAAGAGTGCCAAGAAAATATTCCCCACACCATGACACCACCACCACTAGCTTGAACCGTTGATACAAGGCAGGATGGATCCATGCTTTCATGTTGTTGACGCCAAATTCTGACCCTACCATCTGAATGTCGCAGCAGAAATCGAGACTCATCAGACCAGGCAACGTTTTTTCCAATCTTCTACTGTCCAATTTCGATGAGCTTGTGCAAATTGTAGCCTCAGTTTCCTGTTCTTAGCTGAAAGGAGTGGCACCCGGTGTGGTCTTCTGCTGCTGTAGCCCATCTGCCTCAAAGTTCGACGTACTGTGCGTTCAGAGATGCTCTTCTGCCTACCTTGGTTGTAACGGGTGGCAATTTGAGTCACTGTTGCCTTTCTATCAGCTCGAACCAGTCTGCCCATTCTCCTCTGACCTCTGGCATCAACAAGGCATTTCCGCCCACAGAACTGCCGCTCACTGGATGTTTTTTCTTTTTTGGACCATTCTCTGTAAACCCTAGAAATGGTTGTGCGTGAAAATCCCAGTAGATCAGCAGTTTCTGAAATACTCAGACCAGCCCTTCTGGCACCAACAACCATGCCACGTTCAAAGGCACTCAAATCACCTTTCTTCCCCATACTGATGCTCGGTTTGAACTGCAGGAGATTGTCTTGACCATGTCTACATGCCTAAATGCACTGAGTTGCCGCCATGTTATTGGCTGATTAGAAATTAAGTGTTAACGAGCAGTTGGACAGGTGTACCTAATAAAGTGGCCGGTGAGTGTATATGTCTTTTCTGAGTATGTTTATGTATACCTTTTTACTTGTTCATGGTAGTTCCTTGTATGATGAAACAAGCTGTATGGGGGAAGTTTTTTGCTTCTCCCCTAATTTGTCTTTCAGCTGTATCCGATCAAGACATGCAGCTATTTAAACTTGCCGTCATGCCTTGTTCAGTGTCATGAGGAAGGATCGATATTCACAGATCCGAAATGCGTAGATGTGTTTTTGCTAGGTATGTTTTTACTGAGCATGTGAAATAAAGCCTACTTTTTATATTTTTGAAAGCTGGACTACAGTATGTGTTTTTTTCGCTAAGAAAACTATGGTGTATAAAGTGTATAAATATGCAGGAAAAATGGACTTTCACACAATGAACTATGTGCCCATCTTTGACCGTCCAGAAATTTGGAAGGTATGCCTTAAAATGCTTCCTCAAATGCCCGTCAGAATCGATGTGGGTGTCATGGTGTGAGGTAAGTACAATCTGATCTGTGTGATGGGCCCTGGCATTTGGGGAGGAATTTTAGGAGTTGGATAAGCCCTTTAACATCACTTGTCTCTTATACCTCATTAATTTGCTGCAGGAATTGAGTGAATTGAGCTTCAGATCTAAAATACAAAGTCGTTTTGTTACTAAACTTAGTTTTAATGATGTCCCATAAAAATGTATGACCATCTTCAAGGAAAAATTCATTAAGTCCAAAGTCATGCCAGACTTCGGTGAATAACATCAGTCTTCAGTTCTACAACTTTAAAAACATTTTAAAACAGGAATCCAAAGTCATTTTGGTACCAAGCCGGTACCAAAATGACTTTGGATTCCTGTTTTAAAATGTTTTTAAAATTGCAGAACTGAAGACAAGCCGTACCTCGCTACCAAAGTCAACCTTAGTTTCCTGTTTTAAAATGTTGTAGTATTGAAGCCTGATTCTTTGGAAATTTGATTTGAGACTAATTATTTTGTCAGGAATCGCATTTCATTGTATGTAGCAGGTGTAATGACGGGGAACAGAGATCATGCTGCCCCCAGGCCCCCGTCATTGGACCCCTCAGATGCTGCATTCAACTCTGAGAGTCACATTAAGGGCTACTCTCCTCATTGCGGCCATCTTGATTGTAGACTTCCATCTGAATTCCATGGGAAATTCCTTGTGCTTCATGGTAACTAATCGATTTTCCCTAAATGGTGGTGAAAAATAAATCATACTTATCCCATTCATTTAAGCACAAAGAGCCAGCCATCATGTTGATTGAAGATGTTGCATAAAATTCTGTGCGCGGTGACATACAGTATGACATCACAACACCAGTCGACGTGATAATGTCATCACGTCCAAGATTTTGCACTAGATCTTCAATCAAGAGTGACCGGCTTTTTGCGATCAAATGGATGAGGAAAGTATGATTGTATTCATATATTTTTTTTATTTTACAAAGTAATATTGCTGTCAGATGCAGCAATCAATTATGAATGCAGCATCTGAGAGGTACAATGACGGGGAGCAGTTCAATTGCCACTCCCTGTCAGTGCACCCACTACTTACAAAAAGTAATTCATCAAGAAGCAATTTTTTTTCTTTTTTTTGTAAAATTTGTTAGCGCTGCCAAATCAAATTTTTCAATACTTCGCTCATCTCTAGTGATGACATCACCACATCATTACGCTGGGTGGACGCGGTAATATCATTACTGATTACATCATTGCACCTGACTAGCATGATGATTGGTGACGTCACGCGGCAGGGCGAAGGAGATTTCACGCATTTTCTTCAATCAAGATGGCACAAGATCTCACAAGATCTGCGAGCAAATGGATGAGGTGTGTATTTTTTTTAAATGCTACATACTGTACTACAGTCATGGCCAAAAGTTTTGAGAATGACACAAATATTATATTTCCACATGATCTGCTGCCCTCTGGTTTTTATGTGTGTTTGTCAGATGTTTTTATCACATACAGAAATATAATTGCAATCATATTATGAGTAACAAAAGCTTATATTGACAGTTAGAATGAGTTAATGCAGCAAGTCAATATTTGCAGTGTTGACCCTTCTTCTTCAGGACCTCTGCAATTCTCCCTGGCATGCTCTCAATCAACTTCTGGACCAAATCCTGACTGATAGCAGTCCATTCTTGCACAATCAATGCTTTAATTGTGTCAGAATTTGTTGGTTTTTGTTTGTCCACCCGTCTCTTGATGATTGACCACAGGTTCTCAATGGGATTAAGATCTGGGGAGTTTCCAGGCCATGGATCCAAAATCTCTATGTTTTGTTCCCTGAGCCATTTAGTTATCACCTTTTCTTTATGGCAAGGTGCTCTATCATGCTGGAAAAGGCATTGTTGATCGCCAAACTGCTCTTGGACGGTTGGGAGAAGTTGCTCTCGGAGGACATTCTGGTACCATTCTTTATTCATGGCTGTGTTTTTAGGCAAGACTGTGAGAGAGCCGATTCCCTTGGCTGAGAAGCAACCCCACACATGAATGGTTTCAGGATGCTTTACAGTTGGCATGAGACAAGACTGGTGGTAGCGCTCACCTCGTCTTCTCCGAATGAGCTGTTTTCCAGATGTCCCAAACAATCGGAAAGGGGATTCATCAGAGAAAATGACTTTCCCCCAGTCCTCAGCAGTCCACTCCCTGTACCTTTTGCAGAATATCAGTCTATCCCTGAGGTTTTTTCTGGAGAGAAGTGGCTTCTTTGCTGCCCTCCTTGAGACCAGGCCTTGCTCCAAAAGTCTCCACCTCACAGTGCGTGCAGATGCACTCACACCTGCCTGCTGCCATTCCTGAGCAAGCTCTGCACTGCTGGTAGCCCGATCCCGCAGCTGAAACACTTTTAAGAGACGGTCCTGGCGCTTGCTGGTCTTTCTTGGGCGCCCTGGAGCCTTTTTGGCAACAATGGAACCTCTCTCCTTGAAGTTCTTGATGATGCGATAGATTGTTGACTGAGGTGCAATCTTTCTAGCTGTGATACTCTTCCCTGTTAGGCCATTTTTGTGCAGTGCAATGATGACTGCACGTGTTTCTTTAGAGATAACCATGGTTAACAGAAGAGAAACAATGATGCCAAGCACCAGCCTCCTTTTAAAGTGTCCAGTGGTGTCATTCTTACTTAATCATGACAGATTGATCTTGTCACGCTCGGGTGTGGGGGGAAAAGCCACACCGAGCGTATGAGGGATGGGAACAGACAAAACCAGGGAACTGGTCACCTCCTGCAGGGGACCCTAAGACTAGGCCCTAGCTGGCTACCAGTATGAACTAACCCGGGTGGTAGGAAAGCTCATACACAGGAACCTAATCTGAGTAAACCCTAGAACACCCTGCAGTCTAATGACACAAGAGAGTAACCTGTTCCTCCAAGCGTAAGGAGGAACAGGAGACTCAAACAGGAATAACCAAAGGAAGGGAAAACACTTAACTTTAAGTAGAACTCAGCAACAGGATCTCAGCCGAGATCCACACCACTCTCAACAGGTATGTAGCAGATATAAACCGCAAGGGATACTGGGAGAGGAAGAGGTAAGTAGGAGACAGCTAATTGCCAAGCGGCAACAGCTGAGGGAAAGGGGTGTGGGAGAACAGCACCCAAACCACAGGGAATAGCCTGTCAAACCTGTCACTTAGAAAGCCGCGCAGAACGTCTGATTCCAGACGCAAGACCACTCGTGACATTACCCCCCCTTTTACGGGTGACCTCCGGGCACCCAGGACCAACTTTATCAGGGTGACATCTGTGAAAGGCTTTTACCAAACGACTGGCATTCACGTCAGATGCCGGTACCCATGACCTCTCCTCAGGACCATAACCCTTCCAATGAACCAGATATTGAAGGGTCCCACGAAGAACTCGAGAATCAATGATCTTGACAATCTGAAATTCCAAATTACCATCCACCAAGACAGGCGCGGGTGGCAAGGGAGATGGCTCCAGAGGTTCAACATACCTCTTCAACAAACATCTGTGAAACACATTATGGATTTTCAGGGCCTGCGGAAGTTCAAGACGAAATGCTACAGGATTAATAATGGCCGTGATTTTATATGGGCCAATAAATCTTGGACCCAACTTCCATGAAGGAACTTTCAACTTAATGTTCCTAGTAGACAGCCACACAGAATCACCCACATTTAGGTCCGGACCATTCATGCGTCTCCTGTCAGCCACACGTTTGTACTTGTTACCCATATTTATCAAGTTACTTTGAATTTTTCGCCATATGGAAGACAATGATGACGAAAAACGTTCTTCCTCAGGAATACCAGAAATATCAGAACCACAAAATGTGCCAAACTGCGGGTGAAAGCCATATGCACCAAAAAATGGTGACTTACCAGTGGAGTCCTGTCTGCGATTATTTATGGCAAACTCAGCCAGAGACAAAAACGAGGACCACTCCTCCTGGTTCTCAGAGACAAAGCATCTCAAATAAGTCTCCAGATTCTGATTGGTACGCTCAGTCTGTCCATTCGTCTGGGGATGAAAGGCAGAAGAGAAAGACAGTTGTACCCCGAGCCGAGTACAGAACGCCCTCCAGAATCTGGACACAAACTGAGTCCCACGATCAGAGACAACGTCAGTGGGAATGCCATGAAGTTTCACAATATTGTCAACAAACACTTGTGCAAGAGTTTTAGCATTGGGGAGTCCGGGTAATGCAATAAAGTGCGCCATTTTACTAAAACGATCTACAACCACCAGAATAACTGTCTTACCAGACGACTCAGGCAGATCAGTGATGAAGTCCATGGATAGGTGAGTCCATGGTCTGGACGGGATGGGTAATGGAAGTAGGGGTCCAGAAGGACGAGTATGTGTCACCTTAGAGCGTGCGCAGACACTACAGGCTGACACATATTCCTCAACACACTTACGCAGACCTGGCCACCAGAATCTACGAGAGATGAGGTCGACAGTGGATTTACTCCCAGGGTGTCCCGCAAGCACCGAAGAATGATGCTCCTCAAAAACCTTATAACGCAAATCAGAAGGAACAAACAACTTCCCGGGAGGGCAAGACTCCGGCGCATCTCCCTGGGCCTCAAGCACTTTAGCCTCAAGATCAGGGTAAAGAGCGGATATCACCACTCCTTCAGACAGTATAGGGCTAGGATCTTCAAAATCACCACCCCCGGGAAAACTACGTGACAAGGCATCCGCCTTCACATTCTTAACCCCAGGACGGTATGTGACAATGAAATTGAATCTGGTGAAGAACAAAGACCATCTGGCCTGCCTCGGATTAAGTCGTCTAGCCGACTCCAGGTAAGCCAGATTTTTGTGATCAGTGAATACCGTGATTGGATGATTCGCCCCTTCCAACCAATTACGCCATTCCTCAAAAGCCAACTTAATGGCCAGTAACTCTCGGTTACCCACATCATAATTTCTCTCCGCCACAGAGAGTTTCTTCGAAAAAAAAGCACATGGGCGCCATTTACCAGGTGACGGGCCTTGTGATAACACAGCTCCTACCCCCACATCGGATGCGTCAACCTCCACAATGAAAGGTTGTGACACATCTGGCTGCACCAATATAGGGGCAGAGGAAAAGCACTCCTTTACAGCAGAGAAGGCTTGCAATGCTGCATCAGACCACACAGAGACATCCGTCCCTTTCTTAGTCATGTCAGTTAAGGGTTTAACTATAGTCGAATAGTTCTTAATAAATTTTCGGTAATAGTTGGTGAACCCCAAAAATCGCATAAGAGCCTTCAGATTTTCAGGTCGGTCCCAGTTCAGAACAGCACAGACCTTCTCTGGATCCATACGAAAACCTGAAGATGAAAGCAGGTATCCTAAGAATTGCACCTCATGTACAGCAAAAGCACATTTCTCTAATTTTGCATACAACTTGTTATCTCTTAAAATTTGCAACACCTGCCTCACGTGATCCTGATGTGTCACAATATCTGGAGAATAGATTAGTATGTCATCCAAATACACGACTACAAACCTCCCCACAAGATGATGAAAAATGTCATTAACAAAATGCTGGAAGACAGCAGGAGTATTGGTCAACCCAAAAGGCATGACCAGGTTCTCAAAGTGGCCCTCAGGAGTGTTAAAGGCCGTCTTCCATTCATCCCCTTCCTTGATCCTGACCAGATTATATGCCCCCCTTAAGTCCAACTTGGAGAACACCTTGGCATCCACAATCTGGTTAAACAAGTCAGGAATCAAAGGAAGGGGGTACGGATCACGGACAGTAATCCTATTGAGTTCACGGAAATCCAGACATGGCCTAAGGGATCCGTCCTTTTTTTTAACAAAAAAGAACCCTGCTGCCACAGGAGATTTGGAAGGCCTAATATGTCCTTTGGCCAAACTCTCAGCAATATATTCCTTCATGGCCGTTCTCTCAGGTCCAGAAAGGTTATACAGCCTAGATTTAGGCAATCTTGTTCCAGGGATAAGATTGATAGGACAATCGTATTCCCGGTGAGGGGGTAAATCCTGACATCCACCTTCAGAAAATACATCAGAGAAATCCGATATAAAAGAAGGAAGAGTCTTAGTGGTTAAAGCAGAAAAAGATGTATTAAGGCAATTGTCAATACAATAATCGCCCCAATCCACAATTTGTCTAGTATGCCAGTCAATGGACGGATTATGTTTGCTTAACCACGGTAAACCCAGAACCACAGGAGCAGGAAGACCTTCCAACACAAAACATGAAATAAGCTCCTGATGAAGTTCACCCACTCTTAATTTGATATCATGCACCATCTGAGACAAACACTTCTGAGAGAGAGGTGCAGAATCAATGGCAAACACAGAAATCCTCTTATCCAAAGAACTTGGTGACAATCCATGCATACGGACAAACTGAGCATCAATCAAGTTCACCCCTGCCCCGCTGTCAATAAACACCTCAATTTTCACAACCTTTGATTCTAGCGCCACCTCGGCAGTCAGGAGAAAACGGGTACTGCAGGATGAAGACAAATGCACATTTTCAGTCTCCCTACCCACTCCACCAAGAGTGAGATGAGAATTCAACGCCCCCTTTTCTTTTCTCTCCTTTAGAGATAGGAAGCATGGACATACATTGATAAAGTGTCCTTTCTGACCACAGAAAAAACACACACCCTTTTTATTACCAAGATGATTGCGGGTGGCTACAGGAGTGGCTCCCCCTAATTGCATAGGTTCATCCCCAGACATCAACCTAGGGGAATATTCACCCAAAGTATCATAGGAAGCTGGTACACTATGTGATAGTACGTCCTGAGAGCGGGGGCCCCTAGATCGCTCTCTCAGGCGCCTATCCATGCGTACAGCAAGAGACATAGCGGCTTCCAAAGACACAGGGGTTTCCTGAAAGGCCAAAGCGTCCTTCAGCCTTTCAGACAAACCTTGACAGAATTGGCTACGTAAAGCCGGATCGTTCCATTCAGTATTGGTCGCCCACCTCCGAAACTCAGAGCAATAAGTCTCAACTGGCCGCTCACCCTGACAAAGGTTACGTATCTGGGTCTCCGCCAGGGAGATACGATCCGGGTCATCATAGATAATCCCTAGGGTCTTGAAAAATTCATCTACCGACCGGAGAGACAGCGATCCAGCCGGTAGAGAAAAGGCCCATGACTGCGCATCCCCTTTAAGCAGCGAGATGACCACACCAACCCTCTGTTCCTCATTACCAGAAGAATGTGGACGCAGTCTGAAATACAATTTGCACGCCTCCCTAAATAGAACAAAATTAACACATTCCCCAGAAAATCTATCCGGGAGGGGGACCTTAGGCTCCAAACAGGCCTGACACTCAGCACCCCCAGAACCACCAGCCTGTGGTCTCTGAATCTGGTTGCGGATGTCAGCCACCTCCAAGCTGAGTCCCTGCAGCCGTTCAGCCAGTGTAGCAATAGCATCCATGTCAGCACAAAAATGACATAAATTTTTGTTAGTGGCGGTTTATAATGTCACGCTCGGGTGTGGGGGGAAAAGCCACACCGAGCGTATGAGGGATGGGAACAGACAAAACCAGGGAACTGGTCACCTCCTGCAGGGGACCCTAAGACTAGGCCCTAGCTGGCTACCAGTATGAACCAACCCGGGTGGTAGGAAAGCTCATACACAGGAACCTAATCTGAATAAACCCTAGAACACCCTGCAGTCTAATGACACAAGAGAGTAACCTGTTCCTCCAAGCGTAAGGAGGAACAGGAGACTCAAACAGGAATAACCAAAGGAAGGGAAAACACTTAACTTTAAGTAGAACTCAGCAACAGGATCTCAGCCGAGATCCACACCACTCTCAACAGGTATGTAGCAGATATAAACCGCAAGGGATACTGGGAGAGGAAGAGGTAAGTAGGAGACAGCTAATTGCCAAGCGGCAACAGCTGAGGGAAAGGGGTGTGGAGAACAGCACCCAAACCACAGGGAATAGCCTGTCAAACCTGTCACTTAGAAAGCCGCGCAGAACGTCTGATTCCAGACGCAAGACCACTCGTGACAGATCTCCAGCCCTGTCCTCATCAACACCCACACCTGTGTTAATGGAGCAATCACTGAAACGATGTTAGCTGGTGCTTTTAAGGCAGGGCTGCAATGATGTTGAAATGTGTTTTGGGGGATAAAGTTTATTTTCTAGACAAATATTGACTTTGCAAGTAATTGCTGTTAAGCTGATCACTCTTTATAACATTCTGGAGTATATGCAAATTGCCATTATAAAAACTGAAGCAGTAGACTTTGTAAAAATTAATATTTGTATCATTCTCAAAACTTTTGGCCATGACTGTACATACATACACAAACCACATGGTATACAATGGAGAACAGTGAATGGATGTGTACCACCTGGACTTGCAGTGACAGGATGGTCTAATGTTATCCTACTTAATACATGACATTCCAAGTCACTGTAATTCCACTTTGCACATGATAGAGCATCTGTATGAGCAGCAGAAAGCGGTCAATAATTTTGCAGCAGCAAGCATGTGTTGTTTCAAGGTCTGGCACTGGCAGCTCATCGGAGTTGCCTGTCGTGTGCTGAAACCCTTTGAAAAGGCCACAAAATTTGTCAGTAGAGATGACTGTGGAATGAACAACATTATCACCCTCATAGTTATCTTAGAACAGGTGCTGACACTAATGCAGCAGGGAACAGCAACAGAAAAACAGATAATGCATCTTGTTCTCCATCCTGTAGCTGTTGAGGACCCACAAGAAGGAATTTTCATGGCAGAGGAGAATGAGAACTTGTTACTGGAGGAGGAGTCGGTGATGTTGGAGTAGAAGGATGATGATGACGATGACAGTGGCCTCAACACCCAGTCTTCTCAGTGTGGGGCAGACATGGAAAGAATTGGTTCCTCAAACACAGTTCGAGCTGTATACTTGTTTGCTTACTCATTGACAGGCACATCATGTACAAGAAGCATTTTGATGGTTATTGGTGATACAAAATTGCAAAATGAGGTAATCATTTCCACCCACTTGAAGTAATGCCAAATTACTTTATTACCAGGAAACACTGTGTATGCAGCTTACCGCAGCTTTCAGCACGTAGACACCTGCTACCAGAGTGTCTAAAAGGGAGGCCACTCTCTACCCTCGTAGAGTCAGACATCTCCCACCCTCTCTGCTCCCACAAGAAGCAAAAGCTGCAGCATCAGCATCCAGTTCAGTCTCCTCAATATAATGGAACTTTGTTCATGTGTTGCATCAGGCTGAGGCAAATCAGAAAATGGAGACCTACCTTCTCAACAGCTGTGTTCAGGCTGATCCCATGGACTTCTGGGCAGGCAGACTGGAATATCAGCCTTCTTTCTTGGCCAGCTTTCATTGCGGTAGAGGGCATGATGACCAAGTTGTCCTTTTGGCAAAATGAACATGCATCTGGCATTATTTTCACTCTCTTCTGCCCCATTTTCTATTGTTACTGTCTGCCTGCCTACTATCATGTCCTGTACAGCTGCTGCTACTGCCATTATGCCATTACAGTGCAAAATATGGTAAAAGGCAGAGTGGACACAACATACATATGCAACACTCATTCCCTGTATTTTATGGTGGCCAGTATGGCACTATAGCAGGTAACATTTAATGTTAGGTTCCCGTCTTATTGAGATTGCCTTGACACCGACAGACGGTCCCAAATAATTTAGCACAAAATGTATTTGCCAATTATCTCAAATTTATAAAATAAGCGTAGCTTTAGCACCAGAATATTTTCTATAACTATGGCATTATTGTACTTTATTTGGTTTGCAGAAAGCTGTTACATTGTGTTTTTTTTCTTCGTGCTACTGCCATAATGATACTGTGAGAATGAATAAGCTTAGGCTACTTTCACACTAGCGTTTTTAATTTCCGGTATTGAGTTCCGTTATAGGGGCTCAATACCGGAAAAAAACGCTTCAGTTTTGTCCCCATTCATTGTCAATGGGGACAAAACTGAACTGAAGACAACGGAGGCTCCTGAAAGCATTCCGTTCCGTCTTCAGACCGGAAAGCAAACCGCAGCATTCTCTCCGCTCCTGGCATCCGCACCAAGACGGATCCGGAATGACTCCCAATGCAAGTCAATGGGGATGGATCCGTTTGGTGTGACACACCAGTAATCTGGATCTGTCCTCCATTGACTTGCAATGGGGTGTCATTCCAGATCCGGCTACACATATACAGAAATACATACAGACATACATACATACTCACACATACACACAAACACATACATACAAACACATACATACAGACATACATACATACAGACATACATACATACAGACATACATACATACACACACATACACACAAACACATACATACTCACATACTCCAAGCAGGGACGCCGGCAGCATGTCTTCATGCGCCTCCTGCGCGCAGCTATGACGTTTCCCCACTGCGCCCAGCAGAGGGCGCTGTGGGGAATCGTCATCACTGCGAGCAGGAGGCGCGTGAAGACGTGCTGTCGGCGTCCCTGGCTGGAGTATGTAAGTATGTATTTGTGTGTATGTGTGTGTATGTATGTTCTCTGTGTCTGTGTCAACATGTGTGGGGCCGGAGCGCTGCTCCGGCTCCACACATGTATCAGCCTCAGTACGGATCCGTCGGCACCCTTTAGGTGCCGGATCCGTGCTGCCGCTAGTGTGAAAGAGGCCTTACACAGACTAAGTGAATAATTATATTTACTAAGTGTAATTAAATATACGATAGCACAAATTAATCAGGTACAGAATAATAAAAAGTAAATAAACATCACTGTCCTAAATATGGGGTAGGGATCTGGTCCATCATGCTATAACACATGACTGTCTACATACATACATATGACTAAACCCCAGGGTGTACAAGAGGTAGGGAAAATCAATGCTTACATCCTAGAGAGGATGAAGTTCCTTGTGAAATCCCCAATTAATTGTTAGTGCAGACCACAGTTACTCCCATTAGCCCTTCCTCCAGTGTGCACCAGACATGTCTCTGAGATCACTCAGGAATGTGGTCTTATCAGCACAATGGGGGATGGGTATTATCTCTAACCCACTACATAACAAGGCATATCATTACACAGAATGATAATAATAAAATGGAACATAATTAAAGGGAAAGAACCAAAAAACAGTACTTAAAAATTTCCTTTACAATATATTTCAACCATGGTTCCACCGTAATTCATTTTCAACATCCAACATCAGGACCTATTTTATATACCGTATATAGACTAATCATTTGACAGAAAACTACTTTGAGACAATTGGATCTCTAAAAAAAAAAATAAACAAAATAAAAAAAACCTGTGTGTTGGACTAACAAGAAGTGTTTCACTGATGTCTTCGTCACTTCTAATCTTCTTGGAACAAAGTCTCTGGTCCACAGTCAATTGTCCATTTCCTGATGTTCTGTGCACCTGCATGGCTCATTTTGTTGTTGCAAAGTTCAGTCTATGAACCCTCCTTATTTATGTGAAAGGGGTTTTGCAGGTTTAATGACAGTGCAGGTCTCAGGCCTCTTATTAGTGGGTGTTAGACAGCCCCTTACCTTGACAGCGGGAGGAGCTTTGACACTAGGACCTCCTCCCCTCACTGGTCTGCAGATCGTTGCATCAGCCCTGCTGGTTGGTCAGGAAGTCTTGGGCAGATAATTACCTTTGAGGTCCACCCCTGGAGCAGCAAGGCCTTGTTCAGAATGGCAGACCAGTGTTTGAAGTCTTTCTTGTTGGGTAACAGTCAGGTCACCTAAAATTGGTGTTATTGACTTGGGCAGCCCCTGAACACTGCTGAGGTTACCAGTCCCGGCTTTGTTAAATAGCTGACACAACCTGCAGTTAAGGACGTTCCACACAGTCTAGAAGATATCAATTCAAAAAACTCAAGCCTTAGTTTAAAACTCAGTCCATGTCAGGGAAAGCAATTGATGGGGTGATTTCCTCTCCACCCCTGCATTAAATGGATCAAATAAAACAAAAGTCCTTGAACTTTTCTCGGTCCTACACTGTATTTTAATAACGCTATTCAATGGCACCATAGAGGTCCTCTGCCAAAGCAAAATAAACTTTGCTAAACTCTAAACCTAGTCTAATTATCTGTATATTAAGATTAATATTACTCAAAAGTAACAAAGATCCTTGTCCTCATTCTTCAATGTTCCATTTGTTGGTATCTTCCTCAGTCTAAACCTTTTGACCAATTATCTTAGCTTAATCTTAATAAAACACAACATCATTAATATGGATTTTATTCATGACCCTTCTTAAGATACCAAATGTTGTTTGCTGATACTCTGCACTTAAAGGGAACCTGTCATCAACTTTATGGTGACCTCACTGAGGGCAGTATAAAATAGTGACAGAAATGCTGATTTCAGCGGTGCGTCGCTCATGAGCTAAAAGTAAGTGGTTGCCAATAATCAGCATCATAATCATTGCAGCTCAGGCCTTGAAAAGAGTCAAATCTACCTGAGAAGAGTCATGGTTATTCATAGTCTCTTGCTCTCCCGCCCATCTGCTGATGACTGGCAGTTCTCTCCTAGACAGAAAGGGAGAAAACTAGGTAGAAGACTGTCAGTCATCAGCAGGTGGGCAGGGAGAGCAGGAATTCATGAATAACCATGACTCTTCTCAGGTGGCCGGGACTCTTTTCCAGGTCTAGTCTGCAATGTTTGTGATGTTGGTTCCCGGCAACCACTTAATGTAAGCTGTAAAATGACAGACCGCTGAAATCAACTCACCTGTCTCTACTTTATTCTGCCATTAGTATGGGCAGCACAAAGTTGATGACAGGTTCCCTTTAATACCCTTTAGCATTTTGCAGTAGTAACCAGCTGTTCTTGATGTTGAAATGAATAGACTTTTTTTTCATGAAGCCACAGGACTTCTCGTTTTTCATGGGGGTGTCTTGTAATTAGGAATGCTCACAAGGGCTGTCTTTGTGTCTGTGACATCCACCCTGTCCTCTTCCCTCCCCTCTAGGTCATCTAAGTCCACTCCTTCTGGTCGGATGGTGCGATCCTCCCTCTTTCAGTCAGTCTATTCTCAACTGTTCTTGAGGACAGATATTTGATATTAGCACAACACGTAAAATGTTATAGTCGACATGCAATACAAACATAGAAATAAACAAATCTGACAATACAGACATTAACACACGAAGAGTCAATAGGAAAAGCTTCATTGAATTCAATAAAAATCTCCCAAGAAAAATAAAATTCCCCAATGCGTATGATATAAAATATATCAATTCATCCACATTCACATTTATTCATTTCTTGCTGCAGCATCATTTATTCATGTGCACACACAGCTCATAACTGTGCCCTTATACTTGAAGTACAGAATGCACACACAGCTCTGCTAAGCATCTATCAGTCTCCACTTCAACACAACTTCAGCTTAAACCTCATCCGTTCACATTCCACTGAATGATTTATGACTCTCAGCTACAGTTTTTCTGGATACAGATACACACCAAACCACAAATAACTGATAATCTCTACCGCTCTTCTGCCATTCTTTCCAACACCTTCTGGTCTTCAATCTGTGATCAATCAAAACCTTATAACAAGACAGCATACAAGTTATGATCATGAAATCATTTTTGTTAAAACTGAATCATCTTATACGCCACGTGGTCTTAATCAATTGATGGTGCACATACATAGTTTTTTATTTAAAGTCTCATTCACGCGTCAGTGTTTGGTCAGTGATTTCTATCAGTGATTGTGAGCCAAAACCAGGATTGGAGCCTCCACAGACATGAGGTATAAGGGAAAGATCTGCACCTGTTCTGTGTTTAGAGCTGGATCTGATTTTGCCTCAAAACACTGACGTGTGAATTAGACATACGATTGGGTTCCCACGTTACAGTTAGCTGCTTTGGAAAGAAGAAAGATAAATTATTAAATAATCCTCACATTTCTGTCTTGTAAAAGGTTATTGCATCACGTACTGTACACATCCTAGACTATTTGTTTTACTCTTCTGTCCGATACTTCATACCATCTCCCCCTCCAATACAAACCAGCTACATTTAGATCCTTCTTAGCAAAGCTATCAACATTGTACAGAATCCAAAATCCCTTATCTAAGGAATGTTTAGGCTCAGCAAACTATATATCTCTTAACAAGTCTTCTCTGTTAAAGCTGGGGGATGGGATTAGCCCACCGCTGTAGTCATCCCCCCTTTCTTAACTCTTATCTATCAAGAATTCATCCAACTTTCCTAAGACTTCAGCAAAGGGAGAGAAGACTAAAAGTGTGATGGGGCAATAAAATACCACTGTGTGAGCATATATGCCTTAACAGCCCAGACACTCCAACCCTTGTTTAAGGTAGGACATTCTTCAAGGACACTTCTCTTCTCTAACCTTATTCAACTTTATACATTTACCAGACAATATTTCATCTTTCTGATCAACATGCATTCTTACCGTCTAGAAATCAGAACTATATTGAAAGAGATATTTTCCTAACACCTTCATCTTCATATTATCAGTGCTAGCTACATCTATTGGCACAGACTAGGTAAAATACTTATTCATTACCTGACAGAGTCCCTGACGTATCATACTTAGGCCTTGTTCACACTTCAGTTTTTTGATCAGTTATTTTCATCAGTTATTGTGAGCCAAAACCAGGTGCGAGTCAAAAACACAGAATAGGTGTAGATCTTTTCATTATACCTTATGTCTGTGCAGCCTCCACTCCTGTTTTGGCTCACAATAACAGATGGAAATAACTGATCAAATACTGTAACTGACGTGTTAACAAGCCCTTACCATCACAAATTAAGCAAATATCTAATACTAAAGTGTTAGAGTAGCTTCCTCTACTGAAAATGAAGTTGTCAAGGTTCAAGCGATTCACCGGCCGGGGGACATCAAGCACACACAGAGTTGGTGTACAATAGAGTCCGGGTTTCCCCTTCCTCAGTGTTTATTTATACACAAAGACACAAACACAAAGCCAATCAAAGGTTTATAGTATAGAACACTGACCAATCAGATTATAGATAACAGGGCATGATAGCCTCATGTCAGGACAGAACGAGCAGGTTGTGGTGGAATGTGTGGACGAGGTTTGTGTGGTAACCATGGCAACCTAAACAAGTCTTGTTGCCCACCACCCCCCTCCCCACCTTTATTGGAATGTCCTTAAGCAGTTTGGAAAAGCTTGCTTAGAGACGAGATGGAGTCAACTACATTAATAATTGTGACAAGATGGAGTCGGTTACTTTAACAAAAGACATGTTCTTTACCAACACACAGCATTAGGGAACCAAAAAACGTAAACATTTCATATCTGAACATTTAGCAGAAGTGCCGTTCTGATTATTGTAGACACTCGGGTGCTTTCTCTCTTGCTGTTGCCATAAATTAACATCTCGACACTGATCTGTTTTCCAACTCATCAGATCCCCCCTCAACATCACAGGAGCTCTGATGTCCACAATCTGCAAGCTCTAATTTCAGGATGTGTTTTGTCAGCTGTGATAATACAATTGCTCAATGGATGGCAGCAAACCTAAGTATTGTTCCAAACACATATCACACAATATATGCATCTATACAGTACACATAAATTCATTGGATGTCTTCTCTCATCTTCAACATGCTGTTTTCAATGTTTAACTTGTCCTACCCAAGATATATGACTTCCCCAGATCATCAGTACGTTGTCAGGGTCTGACCATGACATCATCACAATACATTCCTATGGTTTCAACACTTACAGAGTGTCTCGCTCACATTTACGTGCCAATCCCTCATTGGTGTCCCACAGCAGCTTAAAGGCATGGTGCATAACAGAAATCACATTTCAAAGAACATGGTGTATCTTATTTGTGCAAACACTCTAACAGCAGCAGGGCACAGGGTCACTCACACACCTCCTCTTTCCTATGACATGTCAAGTTAAGTGTTGGAGTTGATCGGCCTGGGAAACAGTAGCCACACAGGTGAACAGCAGTGATTTCTAAATAGGTATGTACTGTGCCAGAGGGACACTACCACTCCTACATTCCCACTGCTAGCCTATTTTCCACCATTATATTGGTATGCAACACTAACTGTACCACCACCAGCATTGATATATGCAACAATTACATGTATGATCCTGGTTTTCCAGTAGGTGATAGTATACTTTAGTCAAAATGGAACTTACCATTCCATTCTCCCCCTTTTTTGGCAGAGGTTGGCTAGTCCCACTTTCTACCAAGGGAGTGGTAGGAAGATATAGCTGAGTTGAGAGTGGGAGAGAGAGAGTGAAGCAGCATTGTACGGTGAAGGAGCATTTTCCACTCACTGCTTCAGGAGCTTTGGGAAAGTAGCTCAGAGAGCAGCCCACTCCTGATATATAAAAGGACTTAGTACCTCTGAGAGGGAAAACAGTGCTCACGACACCCTACTCAACAAAACAGGTCACAGGATACCACTCTCTCATAAGAAACAGTAACTGAAGATGATAGGAACCAAACTGAAGCCAGCGATAGCTAGCATAGCAGCAGAGAGAGCAAAGTATTACCTGCCAGTTCACCCTTATCCTGCTGGAGCCAAGAGAAAGGTCAAATATTGTTTCAAAGACAGAAGTTTATTGCAAGTTTATTCAAGTAAATAAACAGTAAACTTCACCAAATGGACTATACTTATTCCACCAACTAGAACTCAGAGCCTAACACTAGGGAGCGACAGTATCTAGGTAGGAGCACCGTGGCACAAACTATTAAGACTGCATCACAACTTGGAATTCCTAATCGCTGGTACCCAATTGCCTTGGAGGGGCACTCATTGCAGGTGCACTGGCTTGCACAAGGTGATGGCAAAGTCCAGGAGACGGACCAAGCATTTCAACTATTCTTATGTGAAAGGAATGCTCTCCTGGACTTGCAGCGTCAGAACGGCTTGCAGCTACACCGCTTAATACACGATGTGCCAACTCACTGGAATTCAACTTCGCTCAAGCAACTGTACGAGCAGCAGAACCAGACAGCCTCAGCATCAGGGACCATGTGTTGCTTCAAGGTCAGGTAAAGGCAACTCATTTGAGATGCCTGTTGGGTGCTAAAGCCCTTCGAAGAGGTCACAAAGTTTGTCACCAGGGAAAACTGCAGCATGATGTCATCCCCCTCATATTTATCTCAGATGCTGATGCTCATGCAGCAGGGAACAACAAAGAACAAACACAAAGAAGATAAAGAAGAACAGCTAAGGCTACTTTCACACTAGCGGCAGGACTGATCCGGCAGGTGAAGGGTGCTGCCGGATCAGGCCTGCCGCAGTGACATGTGTGGAGCCGGAACCACGCTCCGGCCCCACACATGTCACACAGTACATACATACACATAAACATACACACACATATACACAGACAAATACACATACATACTTACATGCTCCCGGCAGGTCTTCAGAGCGTTGGAGGGACAGGACGGGTCGCACAGGTGACGATTCCCCACAGCGCCCTCTGCTGGGCGCCTGGTGGAATCGTCACCTGTGCACGCCGTCCTGTCCCTCCGACGCTCTGAAGACCTGCCGGGGTGCATCTAAGTATGTATGTGCATTTGTATGTGTATATGTCTGTGTATGTTTATGTTTATGTGCATGTCTATGTCTGTATGTGTGTATGTATAGCCGGATCCGTCATGAACTCCATTGAAAGTCAATGGAGGGCAGATCCGGTTACCATTGTGGTCACACCAGACGGATCCACCCCCATTGCCTTGCATTGGGGGTCATTCCGGATCCATCTTGGTGCGGATGCCTGGACCGGAGAGCAAACCGCAGCATGCTGCGGTTTGTTCTCCGGTCTGAAGATGGAAAGGAATGCTTTCAGGAGCATTCCTTTGTCTTCAGTTCAGTTTTGTCCCCATTGACAATGAATGGGGACAAAACTGAAGAGTTTTATTCCGGTATTGAGCCCCTATGACGGAACTCAATACCGGAATTTTAAAATGATAGTGTGAAAGTAGCCTAATGCATTTTGCTGTCCGCTCAAATAGCTGTTGAAGACACAAAAAAAAAATCTTGCATGAAGGAGGAGAAAGGGGGGATGGGGGTAATGAGGAGCTGCTACTGCAAGAGGAGGAGTCGGAGGTGGAGGAGCAAGAGGACGATGATAACGATGGCACTGGCCAAGTCACTCAATTGTCTCAGGGGGGAGCAGAGCCGGAAAGCTCGTAGGATACCCTGTCCAGAATGGTGACGTGTATGCTTGTTTCCTTATTCAGTGAAAGCTGCGTTATTGACATCAAGCAGTCTGATAATTACTGGATAGCTATGCTAGGCTCTCCCTATCAAAACAAAATTGGGAAATGTTTTTCTCTGGCTGAAAAGGAGGACAGATTATGTTACGATCAGGAAACTCTGTGTATGCAGCTTACCATAACTTACGGCGAGCATGTCTGTTGCTACGGTAGCATGTCTGAAGGAGAGGTCCATCTCTGCACCACACAGAGTCAACTCCTTCTGACCACCACAAGCAGCAGAAGCCACAGCAGTAGTAGGTACAGCAACAGCCATGCCCAACTTCCACTGGGCAACCCACTGTGCATCGGCCCACCGGGAAATTTTACTGTAAGTTCTATGGCCAATCTGCCCCTGGCCATGTCTCCTCAACATGATGAAGCAGTTTTATTACGTGCCATGCCAGGCTGAGGCCAGTCAGCAAGCCTACTTAAACTCTGGCCACTCTCTGGTGCATACCCTGTTCCCTGACCCCATGGATTTCTGGGCAGGCAGACTGAAATAGTGGCCCGAACTGACACAGCACACTCTTTCTTCTTTTCAGCCCAGCTTCCAGTGTCATCTTTTTTTTTTTTTTTTGGGGGGGGGGGGTTTCTGCTCCCTGAGGAGTGTGGTGACACCCAAATAGACCAAGTTGTTCTAAAACATCATTTGTGTCAAAATGATCCAAGCCTGACCTGAAGATGATGCCAACCATCATCTTCCCTAAAGCTGCTGCTGTCTCCATCATGCCACTGCTGCGACCTGCCAACCATCATGTTCTGTATGGCTGCTGCTGCCTCAACCATGCCACCACTGCCATCCTGCCACTGTTGCAGCCTGCCTACCAGCATCTTCCATAAGGCTGCTTCTGACTTCATCATGCTGCTGTCTGCCAACATGTACTATAAACTGCCTCTGCCTCATCTGCCACTGCTCCTCACTGCTAATTCCCTAATGCCATCACTATTAATACAAAACATCTGCCACTACTACTATTATTATTACTATTACTACTACTACCAACCATAGAAAGCCAACCTACTGCCTTGTATGGTCCATGCTATGCTGCTTCTGCAGCCACTACTGTTGTGGCTGCATGCTACTATAGCCCTTTTGACATCCACATTGTAACATAACATAGTTTAAAAGGCCGAAAAAAGACATTTGTCCATCCAGTTCGGCCTGTTTTCCTACAAGTTGATCCAGAGGAAGGCAAAAACACCCTGTGAGGTAGAAGCCAATTTTCCCCACTTTAGGGAAAAAATTCCTTCCCGACTCCAATCAGGCATCAGAATAACTCCCTGGATCAACGACCCATCTCTAGTAACTATAACCTGTAATATTATTACCCTCCAGAAATACATCCAGGCCCCTCTTGAACTCTTTTAGTGAACTTATCATCACCACCTCCTCAGGCAGAGACTTCCATAGTCTCACTGTTCTTACTGTAAAGAATACTCTTCTATGTTTGTGTACAAACCTTCTTTCCTCCAGACGCAGAGGATGTCCCCGCGTCACAGTCCTGGGGATATATAGATCATGGGAGAGATCTCTGTACTGACCTCTGATATATTTATACATAGTTATTAGATCTCCCCTCAGTCGTCTTTTTTCTAAAGTGAATAAGCCTAATTTTGATAATCTTTCTGGGTACTGTAGTCCACCCATTCCAGTTATTACTTTCGTTGCCCTCCTCTGAACCCTCTCCAGCTCTGCTATGTCTGACTTGTTCACAGGAGCCCAGAACTGTACACAGTCCTCCATGTGTGGTCTGACTAGTGATTTGTAAAGTGGCAGGACTATGTTCTCATCACCGCCATCTATGCCCCTTTTGATGCAACCTATTATCTTATTGGCCTTGGCAGCAGCTGTCTGACACTGATTTCTACAGCTTAGTTTTCTGTTCACTAAAATTCCTAGGTCCTTTTCTATGTCAGAGTTAGAGTCAGAGTTACCTAATATTTACCTAATATTTTACCATTTAGTATGTACTGGTGACTTGCATTATTCCTTCCCATATGCATAACCTTACATTTGTCAGTGTTAAACCTCATCTGCCACTTCTCTGCCCAAGCCTCCAGTCTATCCAGATCCATCTGTAGCAGTGTACTGTCCTCTTCTGTGTTTATTACTTTACACAGTTTAGTGTCATCTCCAAAAATTGATATTTTACTGTGCAAGCTTTCTACAAGATCATTATTAAATATATTGAAGAGAATAGGGCCCAATACTGACCTCTGTGGTACCCCACTAGTGACAGTGACCCAATCTGAATATGTGCCGTTAAAAACCACCCTCTGTTTTCTATCACTGAGCCAGTTACTTACCCACATACAGACATTTTCTCCCAGGCCAAGCATTCTCATTTTATATACTAATCTTTTATGTGGTACAGTGTCAAATGCTTTGGAAAAGTCCAGATATACGACATCCATTGATTTGCCGCGGTCCAGTCTAGAACTTACCTCCTCATAGAAACTGATTAAATTGGTTTGACATGACCGATCCCTCATGAAGCCATGCTGATATGGAGTTATTTGCTTATTTTCATTGAGGTACTCCAAGATAGCATCTCTTAGACAACCCTCAAACAGTTTACCCCCAACAGATGTTAAACTTACCGGCCTATAGTTCCTGGGCTCTGTTTTTGGACCCTTTTTGAATATTGGCACCACATTTGCTATGCGCCAATCCTGTGGAACCCTCCCTGTCAGTATAGAGTCCTTAAATATCAGAAATAAGGGTCTGGCGATGACATTACTTAATTCTCTTAGGATACGGGGGTGTATGCCATCCGGTCCTGGCGATTTGTCTATTTTAATGTTTTTAAGATGCAACTCTACTTCTTCCTGGGTCAGACAGGGCATTTTTAATAGGGAATTTACTTTTATATTCTGCATTTCATCTGACAGTTTATTTTCCTCAGTGAATACAGTGGAGAAAAAGATATATAGTAGCTTTGCTTTCTCCTCATCGCTCTCTGCAACTCCCCCCTCATTACTCTGTAAGGGGCCGACACCTTCAGGTTTATACTTTTTACCATTTATATAATTAAAGAAAATTTTAGGGTTAGTTTTACTCTCGTTGGCGATTAATCTCTCAGTCTCTAGTTTGGCTGTTTTTATTTGTCTTTTACATATTCTATTTTTTTCCTTATAGTTTTCAATGCTTCCTCGCTCCCCTCCTGTTTTAGTGATTTAAATGCTTTCTGTTTGTCATTTATTTCTTTACAGTTCTGTTTATCCACATTGGTTTTTTCTTGTTCCTTAACCTTTTATTCCCATAAGGTATGTACCTCTCACAAATAGATATTAGGATGCTTTTAAAAATATCCCATTTTGTGGCTGTATTTTTATTTTTGAGGACTTTGTCCCAGTTAGTTAGGCCTATGGCCTCTCTTAGTTGGCTAAATTTTGCTTTTTTGAAGTTTGGTATTTTTGTTCCTCCCTGAAGAAATGCTCTTTTGAATGACAGTTGGAAGGTTATTATTTTATGGTCACTATTTCCCAGGAGTCCCCCGACCTGCACATCTGTTGTTCTGTCAGGTCTATTGGTTAATACTAAGTCCAGTATGGCCGTCCCTCTAGTCGGGTCCTGAACCAGTTGGGAAAGGTAATTGTATTTGGTTATTGCCAAGAACCTGTTTCCTTTATGAGATATACAGGTTTCAGTTTCCCAGTCTATATCTGGGTAGTTGAAATCCCCCATAATAACAACCTCATTATGATTTGCAGCCTCGTCTATTTCATTTAGAAGTAAATTTTCTGTGGCCTCTGGTATATTGGGTGGTTTATAATAAACCCCTATTAGTATTTTATTATTGTTTTTGGCTCCATGTTTTTCTACCCACAGTGACTCCACATCTTTATGTCCCTCACTTATATCTTCCCGCAGTGTGGGCTTTAGACAGGACTTTACATAAAGGCAGACCCCTCCCCCTCTCCGGTTTTGGTGATCCTTACTAAACAGATTGTAATCCTGTACGTTGACTGCCCATTCATAGCTATCATCCAGCCATGTCTCAGTTACTCCCACTATGTCATAGTCCTCCTCACACATCACTAATTCCAGTTCACCAGTTTTATTAGTTAGGCTTCTGGCATTAGTGTACATACAGTTAAAAGGTTTATATATATTTTTTCCCCTACACCTTTCCTTCTGCACTGTTCTAGTTCCTCCTTCCATTCCTCTGACTTGGTATAGAGTACAATAAAGTCAGGCACAGCCACTCAGCAATGAACACAAATAAATTAGCTCTCACAGATACTCCCTTCTTTAGGCTCTTTCACAATGAGCCTCTTATTCTTCTGCTTCAACAAATGTACTTGTATGGGCAGGCATTCTGACCCTGTTGAGACATCATTTTTGGATGGTTGGTCCCCCATCCACTTATTTATTTATTTATTTATTTATTTATTTATTAGCCCATAACACCATGTGTGTTTTTAAACATCATCTGCCCCCTGATAAGGGACAATTTTTGGAAGCTTTGGAATATGAAAAAGCATAAGACATGTGCCGAATCATTGTGTTTTTAAACATGCTGTATTTTAACACCATAAAATGTGCATTTACCTGTAGCTATGTATGTCAGTGTCACTCAGACATCATATTGCCATCAATGTGTTCCAAATCTTGTGGATGAAACAGTGGATTTAGAATCAGCAGTGGATACACCAATGTTATTTAGAGGCTGGCGCCCCTACATAACTCCAGCGGATCCACTGCCAGCCATAGGGCTTATTAAGACTGGTGTCTAAAACAACGGTCTTAAAAAAATGCTCCTATGAGTCTTAAGACCCTAGAGGGTGTTATATAATAATTTTGAGGGCAATTGGAGGAACTTTGGTTCAAATTGAATTGATTTGGGTCTAAATCAAACTTTTTAAACATTTGATGAACCTGAACCAAACCAAATCTCGAGTGTTTCGCTTATCTCTAGTGCAGATGTCTTGATGTCACCACTTACATGTAGACACAACATATAAATTCTTAATATTGTATAGGCGTGTTGCTTTTCACATTGTTATTTATTGCTGAGAAAATGTTTAACTTATAATTTATAAATGTATTACATTTATAAATTTAATTTATAAATTTAATTGTTTTTAATTTATAAGATCACTAAATTAAAACAATGTGGACGTCACATTGGACGGAGGAAACAGTCATTTCACAAAATCTTAAATTCTCAGTGGAATCAGTTTGTAAAGCAAGAGTCGAATTACAAAAGAATACATGACAGTTATATTACTTCTGTACAAAAACAGACATGCACTGCTTTTTAATAGCATATCCAACTGAAGAAAAATTTAAGTGGCGCAGTCCACACAAGTGTCTTTTCAGAAGTCCTGCAGGTCTTTCTAAAGACTTCTTCTTTTCTCCCTATTGTCCAAGGTGATCGTACGTGTTATATAATCCTCGCCCAAAATCCCAATTATAAGAAAAAGACGAGGAACATGCAATAGTGCTCAGTACTTGTGAAGTTAGTGAAGAAGAAATGGTGGGGTAGTTGGGGTTGGGATCCTGTGGGGACACTCCACTCACTAGGCCTGAACGTGGACTGTGTCTAATTTAGGAATTCTTTTATCATGCAGTCCTTTTAGGTTTAATAAGAAAGGTTTTGTCTGTGGATAATCCTGGGGAATGACGCAGAGACATAGAGGGTTTCTCAATTACATTGGTGAGTGCAATCATGTGACTTTATGAGATCAATGGGAATCCCAATTACTATTGGATAGATCTGGTCATGTGACCTTCAAAAGGCAAAAGCAGCGATCATGTTTTTTTTTTTTTTTGTGTGTGTGTGAATTAGATATATTCTTAAATATATTCGATTTTACTTGATTGAATCTATTTGAACATATCCCAAAGACTGGAAAGAGAAAGCGGTGTAGTTAAGAATCTAAATAATGCTGATTTGACAAAAGTGCATGATGAAGAGCAGGGAAACCTGGATAAGACTGTACCTATGGAGGATTTATGATATTTGATTGATGCAAACTTTTATTTATATTTTGCATGCACAATACATTATTGCATATTCTTCCAACCAAGCAGTGCTTTACTATTATGTGCTCCTATCATTGGGATTTTAGGCGAGGATTATCTAGCAAGTGTGGTCACCTTGGACAATAGACTGCGGTGATTAGTTATGTAAGGGAGAAGGCTTTGGAAAGAGTTGGGGGACTTCTGAAAAGACCCTGTGTGTAGACTGTGCCACTTAGCGCATGTCTGGTTTTGTTCATGTTGACTGAGGACCTACTTCAAGTGGACTTTGTAGCGCCTCTATTTAAAGGGAGTCTGTCACCACTATAGGACCATATAGTCATGGCTTACATGGCTCTGTAGCACACCTACACATGAATGTAATGGTACTTCTGTTATTTTCTTTACACTTGAAGATGCAGGAAAAACGCTGTTTAATTTATATACAAATGAGCACTCGCAAGTGCCCAGGATCAGTGCTCAGTGTGTACGAGCCCAGGCTGCTGTGCCTTCTTTCATGGTTACTCCTCCCCAGACTCTGCCTTTGCCCATCCTCCTTGTATGACAAAAGGAAATAGGAGGGCGGGGGCTGGGGAAAAATAACCATGAAAGAAGGCAGAGCAGCCTGGGCTCCTACACACTGAACACCGCCCTTGGGCACTTGTGAGTGCTCATTTGCATATGAATTGAATTTAGTTTTTCCTGTATCTGCAAGTCTAAAGAAAATAACAAAGGTACCATTAAATTCATGTATAGGTGTGCTACAGAGCCATGTAAGTGCTGTATATGGTCATATAGTGGTGACACACTCCCTTTAAAGACTGAAGGAAGGACTGTTGGCAGGCTCGGACTGGCCCACAGGGGTAGAGGTGAATTCCCCGGTGTGCCTCTGAGCAAGATGGTTCCATAGCCTCCCACTCTGCATAAGTGACACATATCACAGTAGACTTAACTGCACTACATATAGACAGTGTACAGAACCTCAACCAGCCTAAGGTCACATAAAAAACTGGGTAGAATATTTAAGAAACTCCCTAGTTTATTATAATAGACACACTCATGTGGCTAAGATGACTTCTAGGTACAGCCAGTGTCCTCCTTTCCCAGGGACCTTGCTTCTCAAAGTTGCAGCTGGGACCCCATAATCAATCATTTTGTAGTGTCCTGCTGCTGTGTGAGCAGGTAATATTTGGATGTATCCATATGGTGGGCCCCCAAAATAAATGTTATTGGTGGGCCCTAGACAGCCCAACACTGGATGTTGGTATATAATATATAACTTGTTTGCTTTGATAGAAACCGTATAAGATTACTCTATGAAATAAACATCTTTGTCATTTCTCTTGGCCTCTTTCTTCTAAGGATCCTTAAGGACTGTTAGAAGAGCAATTTCAGCAGTAGAAGATATCCAAAGACTGGAGTCAGGACGACTTTGTGGACACTTATGCCCGCACCGCTACACTTAGAAAAGACTTCAAAGGATAATCCTCCTATGTTGTGGGACTGTCTACCAAGATCACAGATGGATTTTGTTGCACACCCACGAAGAGCTGTTGCGCGTAATGTTAATCCTGCAAAGATACACATAAGAACTTTCATTTTACGTAATATTTGGCCTCCTATGTGAAGACTGTCTCACCTAAGCAGTGGTTTTGTTCAATGTCAGATAATTATATAGGTAGTTTGGGCAGCTGCATAGTTCCGTGTCTCTTAGGGGGGTATATAGCCAACCAAACTGCCCACTATCTTAATATAATGCACCTCAGCCCCCAGTACATAGCAAGCATACAAACTGTATGATACTGTACCTGTCTAGCAATGGAGCAGTGTGGTGCACAACACTAGCAAACTAGAACCCATTGCTCAGGCACCTTCCTATAAAGTAAGGTGCCTAAAGTATCCCAGTATGCCAGGGTAGCCAGCCATTGGTTGAGGAAGATTAAGGTACAGTGCATAAGAGCTAAATGATGAAATACATGTGTGTGTGTACCTTAAGAACAGAGAGAGGAAGTGCCAGCATGAAGCAGGCTGCAGACTGTAAGGATCTACTTGGTCTACTCTTTTCCTAGGCAATAGGCCCAACCAGCAGGTCTAGCAGAGCTACTCTGCTGGTTGGGCCTATTGCCTAGGAAAAGAGAGATGTTACCGGGCCCTAAACACCAGAAACCAAGAGTTGGGGAACAGGTGAGCTAAGTGGCAGCTGTGCCCACCAGGGAAATCAGAGCACTGGTGGGCATGGGCCAGTGCCATAATACACCCAGTGGTTGTAGTGCAGCCTGTCAAGGGTTTTGCTAGCATGTTGTGATATTGTAATTAATTTATTTTGGGGAAAATTGAAGTCCTTAATTGGTCCTTTCTAGTTATTTCTTAACACAATACTGCCCATACTTTTAGCTGCCCTCTAATGAGCATATCAGCGAAGAATAGTGGTCACTAGTTCAGGGTTGAACTCTCATCTAGAGGACATTGCAATCTGTGTCAACTATTTTCTTTAAAGTGAAGAGAAAAATAAAAATAGTTTTGTACCTAGAACTTGTGTTGTCTGGAGAAAACACCTATTCTCGTCTCCTGTGCACTGTATTGTATTGTTTGTATCACACCAAGTAGAGTTAGTGGACATGCAGGACGGACAAACTACTCCATTGGGGTTAGAGTTTGGTTTTGGTACTAGAAGAGGAGAAAGAAAGAAAAAGAGGATTTTTATTGTATAAACACATCATTCACCCTTGTCTTTATTACAGGGATACATTTTTTCAGTATTCAGGATTTTTTCTAAAGACGTAGTATTCATAGAAAACACTTTTTTTATTGAATTTTTGGTTGTTTTCCTTTTTTATTTTGGCAATACTAGCCATTGAAAGTTAAATACATCTTGTCCTTCTTTAGCAGTCAACACAAAACCTTCTGTAGAGAGAGGTAATCTGTTGCTCATTTACTGTTGCAGTGAGGGGAAGATGCTACCTGGAAGTATAAAAGGTCTCTGCTGTACCTGATATATGATTAGATCATCAATATTACAGTGCGGGGAAGAGACTCGAGCAGAACTCACATTCATCACATTTAATCCAAAATATTTGAGCAATAGTATAAGTGCAGTGACCCGTTGATTCACTGCTTAAGGGTTAATACTGTGATTCACTAGTTAAATTAATACTACGGTTCACTGCTTCAATATGTTTACTGTGATGATTAGTGTTGAGCGGTTAATTGCTTCTGGTGCCCACCACACTTTTGCACTTTTGAGACGGACTTAATATTCGTTGGAGTTGTACCCTGTACAACTGGGAACTACCGAAAGTATGTTGAGGAAGATTGCTTGCCTGTGGTTAACTTGGTAAGATTGCATAGTGAACAACTACCATCATTGCCACCTCCTGCATTTATAGCCCTTGGAAAAAGTCTACACACACACACTTGTGTAACATCCCAGAGTAATGTTACTATTCTTTCACTCAGCTACTGTCTACTGTCTTTTATTGCTAACACCAATGTCAGTCTTGTATTTATTTCCAGGTCCTTCACAAGCGTGCATTGATCTTACTATCATGTAACTGTTTTGTTCATGCACTGTGCCTGGTTTACCAGCAGATGACAGCGTATATGGCAGAGAGAGAGACAGATACTTAGATAGAATGACACCCCCCCCTTTCGGTAGAAGTGGGCCAGTCCTGCTCACTACCACAAGGAAAGTTGCGGTCCTAGTTTATTCCAGTTTAGGCGCCATATTGGAGCTGAGAAGCCCTGAAAGAAGTAGCAGCCGGAGGAAATTGTTCTTCAGCTGGATATAGATTCAAAAAAGGGAAATAGCTTGTAGAGCACCCAGACTCCATGCTAATTTATTTTACTGAGTGTCAGGAGGGGAATAACAGTTAAAGGTACGCCAATCCAAGGATACCAGAACCAACCAAAAGTCCAGTAACTAGACCCAAACAGAGTTTGGCACAACACAGAAAATGAAAGCTGAGTTATAGAGCTAAGCAAGCCTGTCAGTCCAACAGAAAAAGCACAGTTACCAAGTTTGCCTGCCAGTTTATGCCAAAGCCTGCTCGGGCCAAGAGAAAGCATGAATATTGTCTGGAATCAAGTTTACCCAAGTAAAGCTGCTGTTAAAGTTTACCAAGGTCTGGACCCAAGTTATTCTTCATTTCCTAACTCAACTATTCCCCTTTATTTGCTTCGAAGCCTAAGCCTGGGGTCCCAATGTATCCAGGTAGGAGCACCGTGACACATATAGGCCGCACCACACCACTCAGCATTCCTGTAAACTTGGGGCGCGATAGGGCTCTGGGGGGCAGCGTGTTGCACTTTTGCCACTCATTCACTTAATATTGAGAAAAGAAAGGGTGAGTGGCCCAGAGAGTGCTAGAGAGAGGGGTTAGTCAATGTGGGCAAGTACTGCTCCCGTTGGGGCATGGCACATCACATAAGTACTAGTTCCCTAGTACTATGCTAATATTATCAAGGCTCTTGATAATGGTAACATAGACTAACCACATACATCCCATAAATTAAGCCCTTCAAGACACAGCCAGTTTTTACCTTAAAGACCAAGCTACATTTTTCAAATCTGACATGTTTCAATTTATGTGGTAATAACTCTGAAACGCTTTTACTCATCTAAGCGATTCTGAGATTGTTTTCTCATGACACATTGTACTTCATGTTAGTGGTGAATTTGAATCAATATGTTTCACCTTTATTTATAAAAAATTCTAAAATTTACAGAAAATGTGGAAAAAATCATAATTTTTGAAATTTGAATGTATCTGCTTTTAAAGCAGATTGTGATACCTCATAAAATAAAAATAGTTGTTACTGTACATTTCCCAGATGTTTACTTCATGTTGGCATCATTTTGTAAACATTTTATTTTTCAGGAAGTTAGAAGAATTAAAATTTTAGAATCAATTCTTAAAATTTTTAAGAATTTCCAAAAGCCACTTTTTAAGGACCAGTTCAGTTATTATGCTACTTTGTGGCACTTCCATAATAGAAACCACCCATAAATGACCCAATTTTAGAAACTACACCCATCAAGTTATTCAAAACTGATTTTACAAAGTTTGTTAACCCTTTAGGTGTTTCACAAGAATGAAAAGAAAATGGAGGTGACATTTCAAAAATGCACTTGTTTTGCAGATTTTCCATTTTAATCTATTTTCCCTGTAACACAGCAAGGGTTAACAGCCAAAGAAAACTCAATATTTATTACCCTGATTCTGCAGTTTACAGAAACACCACACATGTGGAACATGGCAGGGCCCAAAGGGAAAGGAGCGCCATATTGATTTTGGAGGGCAGATGTCGCTGGGATAATTTTAAGTTACCATGTCACATTTGAAGACCCCCTGATGCACCCCTACAGTAGAAACTCCCAAAAAGTTACCCCATTTTGTAAACTACAAGATGAGGTGGCAGTTTTATTGGTACTATTTTGGAGTACATATGATTTTTGATTGCTCGATATTACGCTTTTTGTGAGGCAAGGAAACAAAAAAATGGCTGTTGTGGCACAGTTTTTATTTTTTGTTTTTTACTGAGTTCTCCTGACAGGATAGATCATGTGTTGCTTTTGTAAAGCAGGTTGATACAGATGCGACAATACCAAATATGTGTATTTTTTCATTGTTGTTTCAGTTATAAAGCATTTTTAAAGCAAACATTATGTTTTTGTGTCTTCATTTTCAGAAAGCTACTTTTCTTTTACTTTTCTGCCGATAGTTTTATGTAGGGGCTCATTTTTTGGGGAAAGAGTTAACGTTTTTATAGGTATCCTTTTTGGATACATAAGATTTTTTTTTATCACTCAATATTACACTTTATGTAGCAAAGTGACCAAAAATTGGTTGTTTTGGCAGAGTTTTTATTTTATTCTTTTACGAAATTCACTTTAGGTTTTTACAGACGCGGCGATACCTAATATGTCTACTTTTTTAATGTATTTTAATTTACACAATAAAAACATTTTTGAAAAAACAAAATAATGTTTTAGCATCTCCATTTTCCGAAAGCTATATTTTTTTTATTTTTTTGGGTGATTGTCTTATGTAGGCGCTCATTTTTTGCAGGAAGAGATGACGGTTTGATTTGTACTATTTTGGGTTGCATATGACTTTTTGATCGCTTGGTATTACAGTTTTTGTGATGAAAGGTGACAAAAATGGCACTTTTTGCACAGTTTTTTTTTTTTTAATGGTGTTCACCTTAGGGGGTAATTCATATAATATTTTTATAGAGGAAGTAATTACGGACACGGACTTGTCTACATCTACCTTTTTACATTTATTTCAGTTTTACAGAATAAAAGCATTTTTGAAGAAAAATAAATCATGTCTTAGTGCCTTTATTTTTTGAAAACCATTTTTTTAATCTTTTGGGCGATTGTCTTAGTCTCATTTTTTGCGGGAAGAGATGACGGGTTGATTGGTACTATTTTGGGGTACATATGTCGTTTTGATCGCTTGGAATTACACTTTTTGTGATGTATGGTGACAAAAAAAATAGCATTTTTGGTATTTGGTATTTTTTACGGAGGGGTTAGGCCATGTGATATTTTTATAGAGGAGGTTATTATGGACGTGGTGATACCTAATATGTCTTTTTTTAGTGTATTTTAGTTTTACACAATAAAAGCATTAATGAAGGGGAAAAAAAAACATGTTTTAGTGTCTCCATTTATCCATGTCTCCATTTATTTTTTGGAAAATTGTCTTAGGTAGGGTATCATTGTTTGTGGGAAGAGATGACGGTTTGATTGGTACCATTTTGGGGTGTGTATGCCTTTTTGATCGCTTGGAATTACACTTTTTGTGATGAAGATGGGAAAAAATTGCATTTTTGGCATTGTTTTTTTCCTATGGCGTTCACCTGAGAGCACAGAACATATGATATTCTTATAGAGCAGGTTATTACGGTCGCGGTAATATCTAACATGTATCCTTTTTTATATTTATTTCAGTTTTACACAATAGCATTTTTGAAGAAAAAGAAATCATGTTTTAGTGTCTACATTTTCTGAAAGCCATATTTTTTTATCTTTTGGGCGATTGTCTTAGGTAGGGCCTCATTTTTTGCGGGAAGAGATGGCAGTTTTATTGGCACTATTTTGGGGTACATATGTCTTTTTGATCGCTTGGAATTACTCTTTTTGTGATGTAAGGTGACCAAAAAAATGGCGCTTTTGCTGTTTTTATTTTTATTTTTTTAAGATGTTCACCGGAGGTGGTAGATTATGCAACATTTTTATAGAGCACTTTGTTACAGACGCGGTGATACCTAATATGTCTGTTTTATTTTTTTTACTTTTTTTAAACACTTTTTTATGGTGAGGAGGCTTTTTTTTTACTTGAAACTTTATTTTTTTTAATTAAAATAACATTTTTTTCACTTTTTTTTAACCTTGTACAATTCAGTACAACACTTTCTGTATTGTACTGAATTGAACTGTCAGCGTCGTACACAGTAAGACGCTGACAGGTTGCCTAGGAGACCCAGCCTGCAGGCTGGAACTCCTAGGCTTCCGTACATGGCAGGCTCCGATGCCTGTGTAAGGCATCAGAGCTGCCATGGCAACCATCAGCCCCCAGCTAGCGCAGCGCGGGGGGCCGATGGAGTCAGAGGGAGCTTCCTCCCTCTGCAGATCCCACACATGCTGTGGTCAGCGCTGACTGTGGCATGTGAAATGGTTAATCCGCCGGAATCACCGCGCACAGCGATGCCGGTGGATGCAGCCGGGGCCCAGCTATCAGTAACAGCTGGGCCCATGCTGCTGATCACATCACGTACATGCACATGAGGAGGCGGCAGGTATTCGCATTCACTCACGTACTTATACGTGATTTTGCCTGAATGGGTTAAAGTATGCGTCCAGGTAACATAAGTATCAAAGTTGATAAGGTTGAAAAGCAATATTCTGTAGTTTTGCCTCCTTCCTCAGTTTTCATCATCATTCTTACTTACCAAGATGAGTGACACAAGATAACCCGACATAAAAAGTAAAACTTTTATGCTATTCACAAAAGTCCTACAGAGTTAAGGAAATTCTTTCTTGCTCTGCTCATTTCAGGATATGTCAAGCCAATATGAAAGATAAAGCAGGGCGCATTAGTAAAGTCTGTCACGTTAAGTGAAATCTAAAATTGTGCTGTGTTACTAAAGGCTACTTTCACACTTGAGTTTTTGCCTGATCAGCACCAGGGATCAGCAAAAATTCAAATGCAACCATCTGCAGCATTTATGAATAGATATGGTTGTATTATCTTTAATATAGCTAAAACAGATCTGTCATGAACACCAGTGAAAGTCAATGGGGGATGGATCAGTTTTCTATTGTGTTAGAGAAAATGGATCCATCCCCATTGACTTGCATTGTGGGTCATGACTGATCCGTTTTGCTCCGCATCCCATAACGGAAAGAAAACTGCAGCCTGCTGCTCTCCAGTATGGGAACACAACCAAATGAAACAGAATGCATTTTGGAGCATTCTGTTAAGTTCTGTTTTATCCCCAATGAATGGGCAGCATGGTGGCTCAGTGGTTAGCACTGGTGCCTTGCAGCGCTGGGGTCCTAAGTTTGAATCTGATGAAGGACAACATCTGCATGGATTTTGTATGTTCTCCCCTTGTTTGTGTGAGCTTCCTCCAGGTTCTCCGGTTTCCTCCCACACCCCAAAGACATACTGATAGGGACCTTAGATTGTGAGCCCCATTGGGGACAGCTTGATACTAATGACTGTAAAGCGCTGCGGAAAATAGTAGCGATATATAAGTGAATTAAATTAAATAATAACTCAATGGGGAAAAAATTGAAGTGTTTGTATCCAATATTGAGATCCTATGATGGATCTCGAAACAGTAAAAGAGAAACATTAGTGTGAAAGTAGCCAAACATGCAGCCCTAGAGTCAAGAAACAATTCCCTTTGACAAACTACAAATATATGTAGAGAAAACCACAAACAGATGACTTACATGCTGGAAGATTAGGAGTGCAGTTGTCAGTGCTACAACATGCAGTGACCGTTGTAATTTGTCCTTGCGGTACACTTATGCTGCCCGAGAACTTACATGCAGATGAAGGCATACATCTCCTGACCAAAGCTGAAATTGTTTTTCCACCTAGAAATAAATATAAAAAATATGTTTTTTTAACCAAAATTATAAAAATAATCCTTAAAGAGGTTCTCCATTTTGGGCCTTTTGATTAGAAAGGGTTTTTTTTACAAGAATCTAACCACAAGCTATCCCACTGCTGGGACCTCCAGTGATCAGCTGATTTCTGTTGGGAAACCTGACAGCAAGTGTTCAAATTCCCTTCAGCACCACCACGGGGGAAATTGGATATTACCCTATGATCATTCACATTAATGGACTCTCTGTGTAATACAGGAAGGACAGGTGCTCCAAAATGAGATATTCTCTTAAAGGGGTTCTCCAGGAATTAAGAAAATGAAAAGACTTAAATTACTTTATAAGAAATATATTCCCAAATACCTTTCATTAGTTATAATTGCTCATGCAGTCTAGAGAGCAATCATCAGGGGAAATAAAATGGCTGAAGTCCTATTAGTACACAGAAAACCTGTCCTAATCACACAGCAGGACAAGTTACTCTACAACACTGAGGTAAAGAGCTGCCTCTTCCTCCTTTCTGCTCTGCTTGTCAGGAATTATGATCCTGAATACAGATGATAAGATCCTCAGCTGAATCTCTGTAGAAATGGTGATCATGAGGAGACATGAAGTACACAGAGGACGGACAGGACAGTGGTGATGTGGAGACTGCATGTAAAAGCTGCTGCTCATTATCCACACCCTCCCTTCTGTACTTCATGTCTCCTCATGAACTCAATTCTTACAGAAATTTAGCTGAAGATCTTATCAGCTGTACACTGACGAGCAGAGCAGAGAGGAGGATGAGGCAGCTCTTTACCTCAGTGTTGTGAAGTAACTTGTCCTCTTGTGTGATTAGGACAGGTTTTGTGTGTACTAATGAGAGGGCAGCCATTTTATTTCCCCTGATGATGAAAGGTATTTAGGAATATATTTATAATAAAGTAATATTTAAAGGGAACCCGTCATCTCCGAAACACTCCCTGAACTAGAGTTAACGTTGTATAGTGTAAGTGATGCTGAATCCAAATATGTAAGCTTTTTCTTCATACTCACTTCCATTCTGACGCTGTGCTCCCACAAACAAGCAGTAAAATGCACTCAGTGGACTCTTCTTTGAGTCCTCTCCATTATGTGAGTGAGCGCTGAAGTCCACTGAGTGCATTTTACTGCAGGTTTGTGGGAGCATCAGCGTCAGAATGGAAGTGAGTATGAAGATAAAACTTACATATTCAGATTCAGCATCACTTACACTATACAACACTTACTCTAGTTCAGGGGGTATTTCGGAGATGACAGGTTCCCTTTAAGTATTTTCCTTTTCATAATTCATGGAGAACCCCTTTTATGACTGTTCTCCGTTGCTCACCACTGTGGCTAAAGAATGCAGTGCATTTCACAGCTGCAACACAATGTACAGAGTTTTGGCAAGCTCCAGCTCCGTCTGTCGGGTAATGGGCAAGGGTGCTTGTACCTTATTATTAGAGATGAGCGAGTAGTGTTCGATCGAGCTGGTATTCGATCGAATACTACGCTATTCGGCGTACTCGATTTCGTTCGAGTATAACGGCGATGGCGCACTTAGAATTTGTTTCCCCTCCCACCTTCCCTGGCGCTCTTTTTCCACCAATCACCATGCAGGGGGGGTATGACAGGCACGCTGAGCACGCTGGCAGCGCGAAAACGGCGTCTACATGGATTGGCTGGAAAAACCATGTGACCTCGAATATTAAAAACTCAGCTCTTCCTGCTCGTACGCATATGCTGCGTGAACTTAGTCAGGGACAGAGGCTGGAGAAGGGAGAGACAGGTTTTAGCTGTTGGACAGGCAGGAGCGTGATTAAAAGCCCTTATCAGGGCTACTATAGTGCAGTACAGTGATAGCTTTACTACAATATAGACTTTACAGAGAACGGCTGCTGTATTCAGGGATAGCTGCTGGAGTAGGGACAGAGAGAGGCATTAGTGGTGTATTAGGTGCTCTGCTACATACCAAACTATATTTGGCACTACTGCTGTGTACCTTGAACTATAAAATATATAGGCCTTATAATTGGCAACTGTACTGTGCGTTCTGTATGCAAAATTGAGAAATGAATCTGGATCGCACATCCTCATGCTATGTTTTGATCTAGTTGCTTCTCAGCACAATTTAACATCGCTTCTCAGCATAATTAATGGTATACTACCCCTATGTCATATAGTGCACATGAGGCATTAGTATACGTTTTGATCAAAAAGCATAGGCCCACTCACCGCGCCAAGGTTGCCTCCTCGAGTGGGAACCTACTCTAAATTTGGCGCGGCGCTGCGCGGCGACCACCGGCGCCACAGCACCACACCGACAGGCGGCGAAGCCCAGCAGCCAGACAGCGCCCCCGCTGCCCAGCTAAGCCACCCTGGCACTGAGCTCCACCAACCCACCAGCACAGCACCAAGGCAGCAATGGCCGCCGCACAGCACCGCACCCAACCTTTCTCTGCTCTCAGGAACTCCAACTGAGAGAAAGTAGGAATTTATAGACCCTCATGCAGTCACCTGCTAATTTAAAAACACCTGGGCCGAAAGGGGAGGAGTGCTGATACCAGAGTGAAAAAAAGGAAAGATTCTACAAAATGTATGCAAAATTGAGAAATGAATCTGGATCGCACATCCTCATGCTATGTTTTGATCTAGTTGCTTCTCAGCACAATTTAACATCGCTTCTCAGCGTAATTAATGGTATACTACCCCTATGTCATATAGTGCGTTCTCTTGCAAAATAATTTAAATACCTGGTGTTAATACCCACCGTCTGAACAGTTAGTACACGTCTGTGTACCTTGAACTATAAAATATATAGGCCTTATAATTGGCAACTGTACTGTGCGTTCTCTTGCAAACTAATTTAAATACCTGATGTTAATACCCACCGTCTGAACAGTTAGTACACGGCTGTGTACCTTGAACTATAAAATATATAGGCCTTATAATTGGAAACTGTACTGTGCGTTCTCTTGCAAAATAATTTAAATACCTGGTGTTAATACCCACCGTCTGAACAGTTAGTACACGGCTATGTACCTTGAACTATAAAATATTTAGGCCTTATAATTGGCAACTGTACTGTGCGTTCTCTTGCAAACTAATTTAAATACCTGGTGTTAATACCCACCGTCTGAACAGTTAGTACACGGCTGTGTACCTTGAACTATAAAATATATAGGCCTTATAATTGGCAACTGTACTGTGCGTTCTCTTGCAAAATAATTTAAATACCTGGTGTTAATACCCACCGTCTGAACAGTTAGTACACGGCTGTGTACCTTGAACTATAAAATATTTAGGCCTTATAATTGGCAACTGTACTGTGCGTTCTCTTTCAAACTAGTTTAAATACCTGGTGTTAATACCCACCGTCTGAACAGTTAGTACACGGCTGTGTACCTTGAACTATAAAATATATAGGCCTTATAATTGGCAACTGTACTGTGCGTTCTCTTGCAAACTAATTTAAATACCTGGTGTTAATACCCACCGTCTGAACAGTTAGTACACGGCTGTGTACCTTGAACTATAAAATATTTAGGCCTTATAATTGGCAACTGTACTGTGCGTTCTCTTGCAAACTAATTTAAATACCTGGTGTTAATACCCACCGTCTGAACAGTTAGTACACGGCTGTGTACCTTGAACTATAAAATATATAGGCCTTATAATTGGCAACTGTACTGTGCGTTCTCTTGCAAACTAATTTAAATACCTGGTGTTAATACCCACCGTCTGAACAGTTAGTACACGGCTGTGTACCTTGAACTATAAAATATATAGGCCTTATAATTGGCAACTGTACTGTGCGTTCTCTTGCAAACTAATTTAAATACCTGGTGTTAATACCCACCGTCTGAACAGTTAGTACACGGCTGTGTACCTTGAACTATAAAATATATAGGCCTTATAATTGGCAACTGTACTGTGCGTTCTCTTGCAAACTAATTTAAATACCTGGTGTTAATACCCACCGTCTGAACAGTTAGTACACGGCTGTGTACCTTGAACTATAAAATATATAGGCCTTATAATTGGCAACTGTACTGTGCGTTCTCTTGCAAAATAATTTAAATACCTGGAGTTAATACCCACCGTCTGAACAGTTAGTACACGGCTGTGTACCTTGAACTATAAAATGTATAGGCCTTATAATTGGCAACTGTACTGTGCGTTCTCTTGCAAACTAATTTAAATACCTGGTGTTAATACCCACCGTCTGAACAGTTAGTACACGGCTGTGTACCTTGAACTATAAAATATATAGGCCTTATAATTGGCAACTGTACTGTGCGTTCTCTTGCAAAATAATTTAAATACCTGGTGTTAATACCCACCGTCTGAACAGTTAGTACACGGCTGTGTACCTTGAACTATAAAATATATAGGCCTTATAATTGGCAACTGTACTGTGCGTTCTCTTGCAAACTAATTTAAATACCTGGTGTTAATACCCACCGTCTGAACAGTTAGTACACGGCTGTGTACCTTGAACTATAAAATATTTAGGCCTTATAATTGGCAACTGTACTGTGCGTTCTCTTGCAAACTAATTTAAATACCTGGTGTTAATACCCACCGTCTGAACAGTTAGTACACGGCTGTGTACCTTGAACTATAAAATATATAGGCCTTATAATTGGCAACTGTACTGTGCGTTCTCTTGCAAAATAATTTAAATACCTGGTGTTAATACCCACCGTCTGAACAGTTAGTACACGGCTATGTACCTTGAACTATAAAATATTTAGGCCTTATAATTGACAACTGTACTGTGCGTTCTCTTGCAAACTAATTTAAATACCTGGTGTTAATACCCACCGTCTGAACAGTTAGTACACGGCTGTGTACCTTGAACTATAAAATATATAGGCCTTATAATTGGCAACTGTACTGTGCGTTCTCTTGCAAAATAATTTAAATACCTGGTGTTAATACCCACCGTCTGAACAGTTAGTACACGGCTGTGTACCTTGAACTATAAAATATTTAGGCCTTATAATTGGTAACTGTACTGTGCGTTCTCTTTCAAACTAGTTTAAATACCTGGTGTTAATACACACCGTCTGAACAGTTAGTACATGGCTGTGTACCTTGAAATATAAAATATATAGGCCTTATAATTGGCAACTGTACTGTGCGTTCTCTTGCAAAATAATTTCACGGCTGTGAAGGCAAAATATTGTAACCAAAAAAAATAAAATGTGGAGTGGGGCTAGCGGAATAAGACGTGGACGAGGACGGGGGCGCGGAAATGCTGTTGGGGGCCTTGTTGAAGCCAGTGGGGATACAATGCGTGCTGGTGAGGGTCAGCCAGGATCCCGCTCATCCTCCCTGCCTTTATGGGACAGTTAAGCAGGGGGCGGGTTACACCGCTGTTGAGGCCTGAGCAGGTTGAACAGGTAGTGCAATGGATAGCCGATAGCGCTTCCACACAGTTGTCCACCAGCCAGTCATCCACACAGTCTCACTCTGACCCTCCTTCCTCCACACCTGGCCAACAGAGTCATCCCACCCTTGACCCCTCCCAGGAGCTCTTTCGGGTCCTTTTTCAGATGTGCCGGAAGAATCCCAGGAGCTAGCAGAGGAATTTGTTTGTAGTGATGCCCAAACACTTGAGTTTTCGCCATCTCCTGCTGATGTGGACCCTGAGCCAGCATCTGTTATCATGAGCGATGATGATGATGGGACGCAGTTGCCATCAAGGGAGGCTGTTGGAATGTCCAGTGGGCAGCAGGAGGAGCAGAGTGAGGAAGTGGAAGAGGAGGTGGTGGATGACGAAATGACCGACCCCACTTGGCCAGGGGTGATGTCCAGCGAGGAAAGCAGTGGAGAGGTGGTGGTCTGCGCAGCACCGAAAAAGGCAGCAAGAGGCAGAGGGATGTCCAGAGGCAGAGGGATGTCCAGAGGCAGAGGGATGTCCACAGGCAGAGGGATGTCCATAGGCAGAGGACAGTCCAGACAGAGAAGTGAGGCCACAGCCAGCAGGGCCGAAGCTGTTCCCGGCAGCGGGCAGTCGCGCGAAGCTCCCCCATCGAGGCCTCGTGCTTCTGTGGTGTGGAGATTTTTTAATGTTTGTGCGGATGACAAACTGAGCGCGGTTTGCACACTCTGCCACTCAAAACTGAGTAGGGGCTCTGAGAAGAGCAATCTGACCACCTCAGGCATGCGGCGTCACTTGGAAGTCAAGCACTGGGCTGAGTGGGAGAGAGCAAACGCAATACAACCTGCGCCCGGTCTTGCTGCCACTGCCTCTTCCCCTTTGTTGTGTGCTGCCACTGCGGTCCAGACCTCCAGCCAGGACACCTCCACATCTGCCTCTGCCTCGGCTACTTTGGGGCCTTCTCCTTCAGCCTCCCCTTCCCCCGCCTCTTCGCCTGCACCTTTACACTCCTCGTCCCAACAACTGTCCATCTCGCAGGCGTTCGACCGCAGGCGGAAGTACGCCTCGAGTCACCCCCAAGCCCAAGCCTTAAACTGCCACATCTCCAAACTGCTGGCCCTGGAGATGTTGCCGTTTAGGCTTGTGGAGACGCAGGCCTTCCGCGACCTGATGGCGGCTGCCGCACCTCGCTATTCCGTCCCCAGCCGCCACTACTTTTCCCGGAGTGCCGTCCCCGCCCTGCACCAGCACGTGTCGCGTAACATCAGGC